>DWCF01002479.1:0-23814 GCA_018230265.1 Delias oraia | reverse complement strand
ATTTCATACCGATACATATACATAGTACCTAATGATATTTGGAAAGATACAACCTTTCCTTTTCCTAAAGGCAGGAAACACATCCACGCACCTGCACAGGCTGGGGTGTCGTAGGTGAGCCTCTTGCTCATTTGTCTCCCAATTTTAATATACAAAAATTACAACAATTAATAGTATAAAAGGTATTGCAAGTTGGACTCAGCTTAATTTAATGGGAGCTGATGTTTACATACTTTCTGTCATGCCCTGTTTTTTCTGTCATGTTTAATAGACATCATGGTCGCCAAATTAAAAATTACGTTCGAGTGCAGTTATAGATTTTTTTACAATCGCTTCATTCTTCAATAATACTTATTGTGCACTTTATGATTTGTCAAGTACATAGGGCTTCCCGTAACAATAGGAAATGGCAGGTGTAGCCCCCATGGCCCAGCCCTTACCATTTCCGTAGTATGAAATTCTAAGCCCTTAACATAACTCCTGCAGTTGTGAAATAGACGTCGGGCAAACCGCACGTAAGTCATGGCGGCGCCCGTGCCAGCCCCAAGAGTGCGTTTAGCGTTCCATCCTGACAATATACATGTAAGTTTAATAAAAACTCAGAAAAATAATCCTTATTAAACCTCTTTACTGCAAAATATCAGTGGTCTTCCTCAGAATTTCAATTTGGAACATGTCCGCCATTTATAATAACGAAGACGCAGGATTTACATAAATGCGTAATTTTAATTATTTTTAAAGTTTCTTGTTACGTGCTCAAGCGCAGCCTTCACGCGTGGGAACCTGATTTTCTGCAATCTTTGCATTCTGTTCCGTTGAGTAATAGTGATTAATTATTTTTAGCGACTGTGTTGTTAGCTTAACGTAAAATCAATATTTTACATTTGAATTTCTTTTTTAAAGATATTTCTAATAATGGTGTTTTCGTGTTACAAATTCTCAACAAAGGTTCGTATTAGTTTTCAAAGTGTTAATGAACATTGGGTTCTATATTTTAAACGGCATTGCTTTCTTGCGGCTAGTGGTTTATGCGTCTCTTCTATCCAGGAAGTTAATTGAGTTGACACAACTGTCGCAAATATATAGTAATTATTCTATAGCGTACAATGAAGGGTCTCCTGTATGGTAAGAGAACACCGCCGATCACAACAACAGCGCCACAGTCCGCGCATTGGTTGTGTTACCGGCTTTTTACGCAGATTAATGCACTTTTAAGGGCCTCCGATATCCTCACTGCGAAACACAGTACAAGCATCGTTTCAACGCTGAGTATTCTTTACTGAGAGTGGTCTCTATTTATATTCTAGTAGACCTTAGAACTAGTTTTTACAACTATTTATATAGAAGATCAAAAGGAATTGAAATAGATCATTTAAGATAGGTGTTAAACAAAAAAATTGAAACGTGAAAAAAATATTGCAATGATTATTACTTAATATTATAACAATATTGGAAGTTAGAAAAATTTATTAATTCCGGAAGACGCTGGATGCAGGTCGCCTCCGACAGGTATTCATGGAAGTCCAAGGGTGAGGCCTATGTCCAGCAGTGGACGTCTTACGGCTGAAATGATGATGATGATGAATGGAAGTTAGGTATATGTCGTCTACGAGTTATTTTCGAGGCGCCAGCGCCACTTCATGGCGTTCGATTGAGTTGGTACGCGCGGTCGATACCAAACCATCCCGCGACCCGTATTCTTTCTTTCCTCTACCCATCTACGACGCCCACTGTGCAATGCGGTCTACAGCTGATGATGACAGAGGCCCTCATCCTGCTTATATTATACAATTTTCATAATAAAATAAAACAATATGAACTTGTACTGTCCTTTGTAATTTTTAAACAAAATTAATAGTGTACTTTGATTATTTTGTAATAATTTAAGCTTTTTTTTCAGACAACTATAAAGGTTTACGCGCGCTGTCTTCGCCCAGACATCGAATACAAGACTTTATCAGTGACGTGGGGAACTACTGCCAAGGAAGTGGTTTCCACACTCCTGGGGAAGTTCCGAATGAAGCACAGAGATCCTCGGCTGTTCTATTTAAGCATGGAAGTGAGGGTACGTGCTGCAGGACTCCGCACCACCCTGGTTCTGGATGAAGATGCAAGACCAGCAGCCCTGCAGGCGTGTCATCCTAAAGGATACTCTAAGTAAGTATGCACAAATTGGGCCGGCTCGTCCGAAGTGACACCACGGACTCACAATATACTCAGCGTGAAACGGTACTTATACTGTGTTTTGCAGTGTTACTGAAGATAACGGAACCCCTTAAAAGTCACTTACCATATAGGCGTTCTCTTACCATATAGGAGACCCACCTGCTCCGTTGTCGGTTATAGGCTAAAAAAAAAATAAATAAATGTTTCAATAGCATTAATTAACAAACTAAAAAGAAATTTAATTAAAAATCTAAACATACAATTTCAGTAAAAATTATACACTTTTATACATACACACATACGTACACATTTCAAATATTATGACTAAAAAAAAATACATTCCAAAAGAAGAATCTCTGTTTCGGTTTTTTTATATTTTGTCAAAAAGTAAAGAATAATTAAAACGCCAATTTGCAACATTTCGTTTCATCCCATCAAACTAAAGATAAAAAGCTAAAGTTACTAACGTAAAAAGACTTAGCGAATTATTTTAAAAAGATCCTTAAAATTCATAACAATTTCTATATTGAGCTATCAACAATGTGGTTTATGTTAACATATTATATACATAAAATAATGATATCTTGATGTTATCTTAATAATTATATTAGCAATTTTAATAATTTATGCAAGACGTAAGTTGTTTGTCTCACAATATCTAGGTTACAAAAACATTTATTTAGTCCAAATTGTAACGATGTAATTTAATATTATATTTAACGAAACAATTACTTTGATTATTATGTAATAAATTAACTACCGCCTATATTTTGATAGGCGGTACCTATTCCCGATAAATCTATGAATTATACTTATTATACTCCATTACCGATAATTCTGTGTGTTCACTATAGTTTGGTCTTTGAAATGTTTCTGAAGGATTTCTTTTCAGGAACATAGGTCTCAGATTAGGTGGAATCGTAATTGTCTAATACTGTTCCAAAGTAAAAAGAGACCATTTAGAGCGTTTGCTTTTTATTTTTACGCATTTACTCATGCGTAACTTACGGGGCTGTACTAAATGTATGAACGGTTGTGCGTGTGTATGTATACGTTCTTACCTCTGAACAAAGTTAATTCATCAAATACACAAAACAGTCTACGCCATATAATATAAAATGCCATGCTAAATATAAAAGTTCAATTCTTTAGCGTTCAACGAATCTCTTAATGATGATTTGTGAAGCCCTATGTGTTTTCCATTTAAAGGAGTCTGTCAAAACAAAAACAAACGAACGCGCGTTGAAATAGTTTCATACTCAGACCACCGACTAGCCGCCTCTCGAAAAAGAAACGCTTTGTCCCCTTTCCGGTGCTATTCTTGGCACAGACACGAGTTTTTAAATCTCCGAGAGCCCTTTGACCATATGGATTGTGTATGACGCTGTTCTATTCTAATCGAGCAGCCTAATTCCCATCAAGAACATTGATTTGAGTTTAACTCTTACTTCTACTAAGCATTTAGTGACTAATTTTTCATCTTTCTTGCATCTTGAAAAACTATTTTTCCAATTAGTTCAAGAGTGATTGCTTAGAATATTGTTTATTAATCACTGTCCTTATGCTATAAGATAATTAGAAAATTAATTAAAATCTCGCGAATAATGGGTATTAATAAAAATTATCTTTTTCCAGGTTCTCTCTCCAAATGCGACCTGGTGGTCTCGTAAAGATATACGACTCCGCCCTTATGTCCTCGTCACAGTATAAATGCCTTCTCACCAGCGAAAGGACCACTGCTGATGAGCTGTTGGCCATACTCCTGCATTGCTATGACTCTATCGAGGGTGTCGAGAGGTTCTCGTTGTATGAGGTAAGCTATTATATTATAGAAAAATATGACATAGCTTTATTGTTTTTGATAGAAAGATCGAGGTCTTTAACCTCAACACGAAGGTCTTTAGCCAGTGAGTGTTACCAGTGATGACTTACGGCGCGCAAATCGGTCCCATCTCAAAACTCAGGGCTCTCTTGCGTCGGGATAAACCACTGATTCTCAGTAATTATAATAGATCATTCATTTATATTGCTGAATATGAATTCCAGGTGAGCCCTTCTCAAGAGTACGAAAGGAAACTACACCCTGACGACCTCCCACTCTTGGTACAACGCTCGTGGCCGGCTGACAGCGACTGTCACTTTCGGGTGAGAAGAAACCCCCGAGCGCCACCTTTACCCCCGCGAAGCTTACCCCTCCAAGAGCAGGAAGAGGATCCCTCAAGAGCCCTGTCCGCTCTCTCCCTTGAATCTGATAACGATAATCGAAGATACAGTCCGGTCTATAAGTTCCCAAGCATAAGTTACTGTCGGGAAACAAAGAATGACTACTTGTATATTTGATGATCTAAAAGAATTTTGCAAATGTGTGTACATATTGGAATGAACCAAAGATGGATTGTTAGGAATATTGGATGGGAAATCTGCGACCTGGATACTTTTATTTTAATTCTACTTCGTCATATGATACAAATATTGAATATTCTCTTTTTTTATTAAGAGAATATTATAATAGTCATTTCAAACCTTGAATTTGTCACATTTATTTTTGAGGTTTGTATCCGATTGCAAAGGTCGATGCCTATACCTTACCCTAAACATAGATCCATTGTTTGCGATGCGTCTGAAACCGACCTGTGGACGCCTAACCTTAACAGTACGTTATTGTGTTTGGATTTCTCACATAGGAATTGAAAATATGTAATTTTTCATGCCAAAATGTAGCTTATTATAAACACAAGCGACTCCTATATGAAATTGTATAGCCTTTCAAAACCCGCGGTGTTTTTGTAAATTCAACTTTCGTATTCAATATAGTCAAACAAACAAAAAATGTATAGACACTTAAATTGGTGTATATTGTAAATAAAAATAATATAATGTAGCTAGTAGACACCAAAGAGGCAAGATGTTTATTGTTATATAATGTGATGTTTTATTTATTTATTAATAGACTATGTCTTGAATTTAACGCATGTAATAAATACGAATATGTTCTTAAATTGTTTATTTTACTTACGAAAGTAGATAGCCTAACCCCTAGTTAAGTTTGTATCATCAGAGAATGAGTACTGACCCTACGTGTAGTTCTTAGCTGAGCGAGGATGTCAGATATTCATCAAGTTAGCGGAGTTCGTCCGCTACTTCATAAAAAAGGAGAAATAAACCAAAATCGATATAAAGTATTTTATTTACAAATGATTGCAACAATGAAGTAGAGACGATGCTTTACAAGAGTATGTCCAAAAAATGGGTATTAGATAATATCTAACGGCACTAGAAATAATTCAGTATTTATACAGACATGATTCATACCTTGCGGTGCCATCATAGAGTTTTAAAAGCTTTTTGATGGTCTAATTTTTAAAGATATGGACCAGATTTTCAATCATCTAGTTGTGCTTAATGAAAATCAAGAGATTTGGAATCGATTCATATGCCTTATTTTAAACTAATAATTTTGGGCTACAAGCTTATTTTGGATGAAGTGGTATACAGACTTTACAAGACATCTGTTATTCTGAATGTTTCAATGATCAATAACATTTTTTCAGCTATGATGGCACCGTCCTATACCATTACACATTCATTTACACCAAAAACTGAAGGCAAGAAAGCCGCAGGCCTTCTAGCAAAAGACATATCATGTTTTTACAATATTAAGAAAACTATATAAATTATGGAACAGGTAATCGGTCCATATTTTTACAAGGACATTAAGACTTTACTTGCAATATCTCGAATGGATTCTAAGTATTACACGCAACAAAAGCTTTTATAGTTATAGTCCAAAAATGCACTCACTCATATTGAAATTTGAACTATTTTTCTTCCCAAATATTAGAATCAACATCTAAGAGCTTGTCCAGGGAGGGCGAATTCGGCAACCAAACGGAATAGGGCAGTCCCGCGGAATACACTGGTATTTTGAATACGCGAAATGCTTGTGGACGCGATGTATCGGTGCCTAGTATCTCACTAACGCGCGAATGATTTCGCGACCATTTCGCGCCTTCTGGGCAAGGTCTAAAACGTTGGCTGTATTAACAAAATTATGAAATACATTTAGCGGGAACTCATTAATCACAACACATAAACGATCCAAAAAGGTGGAAATCAAATGTCGCTCAGAGCTTGAGTAGTTCGGTCGCGCGAAAAAGCGTGCCACTAAAGCTCAGTTTAATCGAAACAGCGTCCTTACGCGCGATATCGAATAATAGAATCTTTGAAAATTACCCAAAATCGCAAAACAACCGGTCTGTAAGCACCGCGTGCGCCTCCGCACTGTATCCCACCGACGACGCCCTTCGAGACCCTACGAACGTCTACCGAGCCGATAGAGAGCTCTTCGAATTCCCCACAACCGGCAGGCCTATCTATATTTACAATTAATTAATAATATCATCGATGAAAGTGCATAAGTGTATCGACGTAAAATTTCGTAGCTCGATGAGTTGCAAGGATATCGGTGCTATTAAGGCGGGTACTAAGATATGAGAGTGGCCAAGCGGTCCACAACAAGAATCCTTCGGGCGACCGGCGCGATACACCTGCTCCTCACCGCCATGGCCACGAGCCTTGCGACCTCCGCGAAGCAAGAGACGACGATCTCTTCCACCAAGCGCTTCTTCGCCGACCGGTGGGCGCGACACGGTGCGGTGACCCGGGCCAAGGGCTAGAGGGCGTTGAGAGCTCGTCTCGACGGCCCGTAGTCTTCAGGCGGGTCGCGTTCGCGCGGACGCCCGCTCCTGTCTTCGCGGGGATAGCTCTCCCTGGTGTAGTCGCGCCCAAAGTCGCGCGTGTAGTCGTGGCCGTACGCCTCCTCCCCTCTGTAGTCGTGAGAGTATCCCTCGTGGTAGTCGCGATCGCGGGGGTAGTCGCGCGGATAGCGCGGGTGGCATTGGTCGCGGGGGTAGTAGTCCTCTTCGAGCCGCTCCGGACGCGTTGCTCGCGATCTGGCACCTGAGATGTTCGGCCATTAGTGACGGGACGAACATTTGTTTTCACGTTAGTGGAACACGCTTTTGCCAATGTTAAGTAGGCTGTAATTATACTTGAACAGTTGGCTAAGCTCGAAATGTGCAACGTTTGGTTAGTAAGTCACACGGCACACAAGGGCTGGGAGGGGTCGTGGCAGTCACACTGGCACGCACTTACTAGGCCCTGTTACGTTACGGGCAGCTTGACCTCCCCAACATTGCGGACTTTGCCCGGACAGGGAACTACGCCCGCGGCAGGCTTTGGTGTTGGCGGCGCTGCAAATGCAAACCAGACACCTAATGAAACCTTCGAAGCACAACCACTTCGTCTCTTAACGCGACTGTAACTGAAAGAAGTCATGCAGACGGGCCCTTGAAGAGTTAAGTAAAGTGCAGCGATCTGATGTAAGAGCAGTATCGGAGTATAGACATCGATTTCGAAGGTGCAAGCCCTCGAGCGAGTTAGCGTTAGCAAAAGCAACACCACGCTGAGTGAAAGCAATAGTTGGGAACCAAAATGATTCAACCTGGACAATTCGGTGGTCTGCTAAATGACAACAGGATAAAATGGTCTTCCGCGATGCTAATACGCTTGCCCAGATGCTTGTACTGAAATGAACAGGAACTAGTGAAATGAAACTATAATATGCTACGAGGTGCAAGCGAACTATTTCAAAAGCGACACAACAGTCAGCGGTACGAGGAACTTGCACTGTGGAGATTGTGCTGGCGAAAAAGTTCTACATCAATTTCTATCTACATTATGATTTACATTCAGCGAAATGCAATGTTATCGGATCAATGAATAAAATAAAAATATTTTATGCATAAAAATAAGGCTGAATATAAAGATAAACATACAACAGGTAATCGACAGAGTTATGAAGTTTAGTTCATGATCGTTATAGCCGTTGTCTGCAGTGATTATAATTTATGAAATTTCTGTCTGATATTACCTCTACATACAACTTGTAATAAATTTCATACATATTTAAACGTGAAATAATTGTATTGTAGAGTTAATACCATACATTTGAGTTGGTTACCTCTTTCCCTCTCGTAATTATAGGAGTCGGATCTCTCTCGATGCCCTCCAGAGTGAGCAGGGGGTTCAATATTTACAAATATTGTTAGTTTCAGACTTCAAAAGGGATTGCTTCAAATGATCATAATTGCCATAATTATTGAGTGCCAAGTAATGGTGTCCTAATTATTATTAACTGTTAATTAAGTTAGAAAAATGTTGTCTAGGGAACCAATCTCGTCTGAGGATGACATTTTTATGAAATTTCGTAAGTAATGAGTTGGTTTTTTGTTAATATCATAATGGTATCTGCCTATTGTAAACGATATCTCCCTATTCCTTTTAAAGAGAAAGCGCAGCAATTGTAGTTTTATAACTATTAGTACGGCGGCTACGAGACGACATTTATAACACTATTCTGGGTACCTGAATGCACTTGAGTGTGCCTTAGCCCACGGCCGGTGTAACCTGGCCAAATTAGGTAAAATAAATTCCTTTCTATACAAATTCTCATAAAACCCGACAAGTTCGTTTTGAGACTCGAAGATTAAATTTATAGTGTTTTAAAAATTATAAAAATGTGATCGAAACGTACAAATGTGTGCAGATATAATTTAGAATGTCCATGGACAGGTTCGAAACGAAAGTAAATGATATAAACGCCTATATCTATGCAATTAAACTTAATATTCTATCAATTAGTAAAAGTTTAGATTATAGTTTTTGAAAATATAATTTAGAGACACGCAAGGTGTTAATGTTAGGTAACCTTCATGGGCATTCTAGTACTGGTGTTTTTATAACAACGGATATCGGAGCAGGTGGGCCTCCTATATGGTAAGAGAACACCGACGCCCATGGACAACCGCACCACAATCCGCGCATTAGTTGTTTAAATGGTTATGAGGTGCACGTTGAGTGTATACGCACCAGGTTGAGCATGTTGGGGCGCTGCGTGGGAGGGATGGGGCGTGGGACGGGGGGCAGCCGCCGCCACCGGGGGATGCGTGGCGTTCCAGTAATTCTGAAAATTGTTAGAAAAATTTCAACATTATATAAATACGTTGAGAGCCTCGTAGCAAAGTGGTTTAACAGGTCATTCACGAAGTCAGAGGTATCGGTTTCGAATACCAGTCCGGACAATTATAATTTTTTTCAAATTATAATTTATTCGGTCTGTGGAAGCGCTTGACAATGGCCGGGCGAGTGTCTTAATAGCGTCGCACCCGTGTGAGAGCCATGCTGAAGCATATGCTGACGCACCAATTAGGCCGGCTCGTCCGAAGTGATACCACGAGCTCACAGAATACTCAAGTTGAAACTGTACTTGTATTTTGTTTCGCTGAGTGTGAGAGGATATCGGAGGGCCTTAAAAATTCCGCTTAAATAACACACAAACTGTGGCGGTTTTCCATGGGCGGCGGCGTAATCTACCATATTGGAGACCCACCTGCTTCGTGGTCCGCTATAGAATAGAAAAAGAGCGCGAGAACTAGAGAGCAAGAGCGTAAGTCTTACTTCTAAGTGGTCCGCGATCCGCTGGCATGCGTCCTCCAACTGATTGTCGTCCAGAATGAGATCAAACATCTCGTTGGGACACTGAGCCAGCTTCTCAGCAGCGACCATCTGCACGGAGAGGTTCTTGCTCTGACCTTTTCCGCGAGATTTTATTAATCGTTGTAAAACCTGGAATTATTAAGATATAACTTGATTTAAAAATTAGTATAGGTATTTGTAACAGAACGTAGGAAATCCGTTCAACACACAAACTTTACTTACTAAGATGGCAGTCTTAAACGATTACATTAAGCTTTAATTTTGATGGTACAATGAAAAATACATTTTTCAGCAATTTTTCCCTTAATATTAAAAGAACATTAGTAACAATGTAGACGTACCTTAGGACTAGATATCTTCAAATACACGATGGTAGGTGCTAGCGATGTCTTCGCGAGTTGCGAGGGGTGATTGATGGTGTCGCAGTCCAGAACAACCAACTGCAGTGTTCGTGCCAGGTCAAATATCCTTTCTATCTCCGTCTGAAAAAGTGTGATTCACAAGGCAATAAATAACAATATAAAAATACTTGTAAGACTCACGGGCTACCGCGGTAAAACTTATATATATAATATATATTTATGTCGGGGCCCTTAAAAGTCCCATAAGCGGCGTAAAAAGCTGACAACACAACCAATGCGCGGACTGTGGCGCGGTTATACATGGTCGGCGGTGTTCTCTTACCACATAAGAGACCCACTTGCTCCGTTATCAGCTATAGAATTAAAAAAGTAAAATGGAGCGATAAAAGAAAGAGGTCACGTTTTCTTTAAATAATGACATCAAATATTTTTAAAAATAATTCTGATGATTTATTGCGTATCCAATATATTTTTCATTCAACTAAATTGTGCCAGGCACGACATAAGGTCTTAGTTAAAGTTAAGTTTAATTAGTGCAACAATTCAACACTAAAAGAAATCACAATCAAGGCACACAGAACCTGCACTTCGGCTAAACAATTCGTCCGCGAGTTGGCTCGATCCATTAGCGGTTTCTTTGACGTGTTATTAAGCAGGGACCTCTTCGCGAGGGAAATGTCTGCTGTCACCCTGGTGATGATTATTCTGTAAACGTTCAAGTGTTTAGTACCTGCACTTCGGCGAGACAGGTGGAGCGAGAGTTAGACCGCTCCATTATCGCTCGCTTCGACGGGTTGTTAAGTAGCGATCGTTTGGCCAGCGAAATATCCGCCATCACGCGTGTTATTATTATCCTGAAATTGTTAGTGGTGAGAATGAGCCTAAGGGTTAGACTTGTCAATTTTATTATTTTGCCTTATTTTTTTAAGCCGTCTAGTCAAGTAATACCATGAATCGAGAAATATTCAGTTCGAATCCCGGTCTGAACTATTTATAAATTACAATTTAATTTATTCAGTCTCTCGATAGTAGCCGCGTATGTGTCTTAATATTGTCGCAAGCATGGGAGAGCCATGCTGAAGCATGCGGCCGCACTAATTAGGCCATTTTGTCAGAAGTGATAACACGGGCTCACAGTATACTCAGCGTGAAACGATAAATATTGCAGTAAGATAAGCAAATAAATAAATATTGCAGTACGATTTCAACTGTTAATTGTTTTAATGTTGTCCATAATGTTTTTCGCTATTTTTTTTGTAGTTTATATAATATTAGTTCGAAATTTGATGATTTAAAAATGCCGCTTAAACAGCGTAAGAAGCCGGCAACGCAACCAAAGCGCGGACTGTGACGCAGTATGAGCGGCGGTGTTCTCTCACCATAAAGGAGATCCACCTGCTCCGTTGTCGGTAATATCATAAAAAACCGACTCGGAAGCTCCATTTGGCATCTAGATGTACTAATAAGAGCGTATGAGATGAAGTAATTGCATGGTTTTACATATAAATATTAGACAGACGAGGCATTTTTAAGCCACTCACCTTCCCTCAAATCGACGTTTGAGAAAGTCAAAGAGCGCCTTTTGCATCATGTCCGTGACCTCGTAGCCTTTTAACGAAGGTCCGACGAGAACCACGGGCCTCATTGAAGGCACTACGTCGTATGGCGTGCAAGCCTCCTGCTTTTTGAAGAACGGCTTCCGTTTCTCCTTGCCAGCGGGTAAGGCGCCCGCGCCTCGTCCCCGACCGGCCGTATCTGAATCCTCTCCTGGGAACAATACATTGTTGGAAGGTTCTGTTGGTGGTGAAACTACTATAGCTAATACGATTTTCAAAACATTCATACCAACTGAAATAAATCAGGAACATTCCACAAATACTTTCCTTAATACACAAAACTGAAATACAATGGAGGCTTTCATACGTTTTCGATATAATTAAGAGGGTTATAGGTTCGATGGATCCTTATTTCAGGATGTAAACTGATTAAGGGCAGCAACACTTACAGACAACATTGACCTTAGCAAAATTGTACATTTTCATGCTTTGATACATACTTCTGGTCCTAACTATGTAACAGTCATACATGAACACAATTACAATAAAATTTAGTCAAGTACAACGGTGAATAAATTAAGGTTTCTTTTGGGCAGAGATTTCTTTGCTTAAACTTGATCAAAAACATAAAATAAGTAATTTAAAACTACAATATTGCATTTTTTTCACGGTAGACAGAATGAACATTGGCCGTGTTAAGCAAATGACCCAAAGGAACCTTTTAGACAACGACACCAGCAAAATAAAATCCTAAATAACCTGTGGAAATAACTTAAACTAGAGGGAGCAATGTAAGGTGGGATGAAATAAGTGAAAAAAGCAACATTTGCATTAAATTTCCTGGTTAACAAATGATCTTACCTCTGTCGTACGGAGTATCTGAAAATATGAAAATTGTGAGTGAACCAGGAAAGAAAAAAGCCGATATGAGCGACTTTGATGGCAGTACAAAGCAGTTCAATTATTTATAAGTGACGTTCATTTATACACAAGATTGTAATTTTTTTTGGAAGGGCTATTTGCTGCCGGCCATACGGGCATCACAGCTTCACACGGTCTCTTGGGGCGAGCCCTAGGCTCGCCGTGAATTTGATTTTTAGCCGCGACTAGCGCAAGGGCGTCTCCTGCGAGACACGAACCTCGGCTTGGGCCGCCTGAACAGCCTTTCGGATCCAATCGCCTCCTTATCCGGCGGAGGCGATTGTTTTCGCGGTCCCTACGCAGATCCCTACCATCTGATATTATGTTATTATCCTCTTGGGAGGCGTAAAATTTATGAGTAACTATAGTCGTATGTCATTATTGTACTTTACTTTTTCAGAGTGCAACTTTTAGGTATATTTCATCCAAAATATTTAAGTTTTTATAAACTTTAAGATATGTCGATAGCGAATAAACAAATAATTTGTCTTATTTATTAGTTTTTTCTTACTAATAATATATATGCGAGTTTGTAAGTATGGTTAAAGTTTGTTATCTTTCACGCAAAAACTATCGAATGGATGGAGAAACTTTGCAATAAAGTAACTTATACATCTGAGCACAAGTGTAAATTAGCCAAAATATAACTTAAATCGGATGGTGGCGTACCGGCTAGGGCGACATCTGCTGAGTCCAATATTATTTCATAATAATGCTTTATATTTAAGATATAAAAAAATCTCCAATATTTAATGGGCGTCCGTAATAATTTTAACATCCACTATCGTTATTTAATTTGTGTAACTGTATATAAAAAAAATATATTACACAAAAGATTTTTGAATTTTTATTTAACCGTTTAAAATGTATCTTTAAACGTCACTTGTTTTGAAATAAAAATTGAATTTCAAACACAACATCAATTAATTACACAACAAAGTATGTTACTTATTGATAATTTTGTTCAAATTTTACAATATTAAAAATCTTAACAGCTGCCTTTGAGTACTACGCAAGCAATTTGCTTAAACTAGTGTCTTTTGTCATCAAAATATTAGTTGGCTTAAATCCTATTTTCATCCATGGAAGAGTCATGCTGACGCACTAATTAGACCAACTCGTCCGAGGTAATACCACGGGCTCACAGAATACTCAACGTGAAACGGTACTTGTACTGTGTTTCGCAGAGTGAGGATATCGGAGGTCAACACAACCAATGCAGGGACTGTGGCGCAGTTGTTCATGGACGGCGGTGTTATATGAGACCCCCCTGCTCCGTTGTTCGCTATACCATAAAAAACACAACTCAGTTATTTTACACAAGTCCCTTAGTACTGTATTCTTCTTTTGAACAGAACGAAAGCGTCGCGTAATGTGCAGAACTACACAAATATAAATTAAAATTACAAATTTTTATTAATAAAATAACTATATAAATATTATATTTTCTAATTTCTAAGATTGTTTATTTAATTTCTGCGTCTGATATGTTTTATAGAAGAAAGACAAGTGCTGAAATAAATTTAAATCGATTTATTATTTCCATTTATATGAGTTTACCAATAACAATAAATTATAGAATTTAATAGTTTGCCACTATTCACCTCCTCTAGGAAGTGCTGTTCATTTATAACAATTTGTTTGGTGAATAGACTTAAATATTTAAATAATATGGATGTATTGTATAAAATTTATTGAATTTTGTTTTACGTAGTACTCCTATGTTTGTTTGAATGTCTTGAAACATGTAAACAGAATGATCAAAGTAACTTTAACTGCGTTGTACATGAAGGCACGAAATAAAACTGTCTCAAAATAGAGAAAATAACATTTCTATTGTTTTTAATCAATTTCAAATCGTGCTCAAAAGCCTTATAAGTATGTATCCTGAGGACAACGTAAGAAGATGTTTACGATTACAATATTTATTAGGCATTTTACTTCAAATATTCATTTGTGTTTTAAAACCGCTTCAGTAAGATATTAACGTATATTCAATAACATTGTCCATAGGCTTTGATTATTCTAAAACAATCATACTCCTCACGACTAACATATCATGTTGATGAATTATTCAATGAAACGTTTATAAGAAACATTTTACTGAAACAAGAAAAGTGAAAATTGAGAGTTCGTTTTATCTATAGTACAATTCCTAGATCCATAAATGATTATAGAATATCCTTTAAATAAGTATAATAAGACAAAGATGCATGGAAACTTCTGCACAAGCACCAACTGGTACCTTTTAAACTAGCCTATAGCACATAAATAAACTTTTGTAAATTGGACTATAACAATAATTAAAACCTACCTATATCTTCCGAACCGACGGTAGCTTTACTAATAATTGTACCTTGACTTGCAAAAAGCCTTATAGGCCCCTATTTGAATAAATGCTTTTTTTATTTTTGTTTTTGAATTAAATAGATAAAACGTGACAGGCGACCTTATAAAGGTCGCCGGAAGACGCTGGATGAAGGTCGCCTCCGATAGGTATTCATGGAGGTCTAAGGGGGAGGCGTATGTCCAGCATTGGACGTCTTACGGCTGAAATGATGAATGATGATGATGTGATGACGCGTGTTAGCCGTAAGAAGTATACACTAAACGATAAAGCGTGTAATCATTAATGGTCAGCGCGTGACGTACCGGGCGTGGGGGGAGTGCTACCTCGGCTGGGGAGGGTCTGCGAAGGGTGCGGAGCGAGACCGGAAGTTGGTCGCGGGTACCGGCCCCTCGAGAGCCCCTTACGGATGGCCTCCAGCTTTTGCGGAGCCGGAATGAAGCCCATGTCAGCGTCCACTTCAACCTTACGCCCGATCCACCAGCTGTCGTCGTATTTCTCCTGAAATTCACAAGTTACGTATAAATTTCACATACTAAGCCGAATACTAATACTTCCTACCAAGCCTGTCCCACTCGCGCGTCTATGTATCTAACTGTAAGTACTTCTAGGTACCTATGTACATACTCGACCGCTGTCACAAAATTGACATTAATCTGATAACAATGAATAATAAAAAAGGGCAAAGAAATACTTTGCAGTATTTAGCTGTTTTAACAAAGAATGCGAATCGAATTGTACTTTAGGCATTATTAGAATTAAACCTGCATATCAACAAGACATATCTTAAGTTTATTCGAGCTATAAAAAGGCAGTAGTTAAATTTTAAGATTCTATTATTTTTTTTAATGGAGACAATCTTGATATCGTCAGAAAAGGTACTATATATATTGCTTATCTTATGATGGCCCTGATGGAGAAGCTCAGAGTCACTCAGCTATGGAGAGGGCAATGCGCGGAGTCTCGCTGCGAGATAAACTTAGAAATGAGGTTATCCGCAGACGAACTAAAGTAACAGAAATTGCCCGCCGTATTAGTAAGTTGAAGTGGCAAGGGGCTGGCCACATCATTGAACGAACTGAAAACCGATGGGGTAGAAAGCTTCTCGAGTGTCGTTCGCAGTTCGAAACGCAGAGAGGGACGTACCGCCACGCGATGAAAGACCTCATTAAGGTCGCAGGCAACCGCTGGATGCAGATCACTCAAGATCGCAATAGGTGGGCTTTTGAAGGACGCCTATGTCCAGCAGTGGAATTTAATGAGCTTACGATGATGATGAACTATCTTGTATACTAATGTAAATTTTAATTGGTCTTTTTTATACTGTTTATCTATGCTAGCTGTAAGTTTACCGTAAATTTAAAAATGAAATAAATGACTATTGAAACGGAGAGGCTAACCTTGATGTGCAGAAAGTCTCTCTCTTTGAAGGAAATCGCGCTGCCGTGCACGGGAGAGTCATCGTCGATGGTGCCATCGTATGCTATGTTAGTCCGCACGGCGAATGCTACTGGCTTCGACTGGAAACACGAGGGCATCAAATTGAATAGGGCGAAATTATAAATATACGAAATTATAAATATAAGAATATGTGTCTGTTTATATATAGCCATAATCTTTTACCATAGGTAGATTTGAAATTTCTCCCCAGATACTCTAACTTAAGTAATAGGTTTTTTTTATGGTATAGCAAAAACCGGAGCAGGTCTCCCGTATGGTAAGAGAAAACCTTCGCCCATGGACTACCGCACCATCCGCGCATTGGCCGGCTTTTTACCGTTTACCGGCGTTTTACTCCGTTATCCTCACTTACCGAAACACAGTAAAAATACCGTTCCAAGTTCATAAGCATGTCTCTCCCACGGGTGAAACGGTCTATACAACTGCATCAAAGTATCACATTACAGAAAACTCAGGGTAAAACTGTACTTGTCTTGTGTTTCGCAGTGAATGAGGACATCGGAGGCTCTTCAAAGTGCCGCTTAAGCGGCGTGAAAAAAGCAGGAAACTCAACCAATACGCGGAGTGTGGCGCAGTTGTTCACGGGCGGGGGTGCTTACGATATATTAGACCTACCTGCTACAGTATATATATGTATAATAAATAAAAAAACATTTGGAATATAACTAGATCGCGCAAGTCAAGTCAAACAATATCTGTTTTCCTCAATGTTAACTTTATTGCCGCAATTTTACTGTTTTATTTTCAATTTGTTTTTTTGCGTTTTCGTTTTGTTATTTTTTCACCATCTATTCTACCGTTGTATTATGTACCTATGTGTTACCTGCTTATAATTCTATCTCTTAATTATGATCTTGTATAATTATGAAAACTTTTAAGTGGCCTTCTCATTCCATTACTTTTTGTTATATTAACATAAACTATCTTTAAGTTTTCAGTAAATAAATAAATGTAAAAAATCGTAACTAATGTCTTTATAGATTACCACTATTTACCGCATAACTTCATAGCATGTAATACTTTTTCATGATTGATTGTTTTATTTTTAATATTAAATAAAATTTATTTTGTGTCATAAAACGAGGGTGACTTTTACCAACGGTTTTATAGACTATAAATTTTGTGTTACACTGAAAACTGTCGAAATACTCAGGAAGTGAGAGCAAGGAATTTGATTGATAACTTTTCTCTCATTAATTTAAACTAGACAGCCTCGTGCGATGTTAAGAGCCCTACTCTTCCTAGAAATAGTAGTAATTTGATCTTGACATTTAGATAATTACGTAGGTGGAGATAACTAAAGGAGGGCTTCTCAGCCTGACAATAAAGCCTTAAAACATTTCAAAGGTCACTTCGCCCACTTTTACATAAATAGAACAAAAAAGATTTTATTAAACCACTGGAAAATCTAATAAATCAAAACAATTTATATTTATTTAGCTATTCCCTATAAACACGATTTTTATTATTAGTTAGGTGTATATATTTACCCGCATTATGTTATCATATTAAGAAATAAATGGAAAACTCCAAAGTGATACCAAGGGCTAACAGAATACTAGCGTAAAAAAGGAATTGTATTGTGTTTGAGTGAGGATATCGGAGAATTAAACCGTCAAAGCGGTGTAAAAAGACCGCAAAACAACCAAAACGCGGATTGTGGCGCGGTTATGGACGGCGATCTTTTTACCACCACCTACTCCGCCCCCTAAACCATAAAAAATATTTCACTTCATATAAATAAAAAAACACCTTTATTCTATTAGTCCCCTTAGATATATATAAACAGATTGCACTTATGCTTCGAAAAGACAGAATTCTATATGTTATGAATAATTTTGTAAGTTCCTAGGTGTATATCCACATACCCTCGCTTTATCCAACTGTAACAGAGCCTGGGACTCCTTCTCCCGTCTCTGGGCCTCCCGGTCCTCGTCCAGCGACAGCTCTGAAGACGGTTGGGAGTAGTTCGAATCCGCTGATCCCTGGAATTGAATAATAATTTTTGTATGGACTGATAGTATTAATCATGCTATTTCATACATACACGTATGATTAGTTTCATACGTAACACCATGTATCTGTTACCACTTTACATTCACATGTAGAACAGATAGTTAAAGTTTCCTGATATAATTTTTTTATGCTATAGCGGACAAAGGAGCAGGTGGCTATCCTATATGGTAAGAGAATACCGCTGCCTATAGACAACACGCGCCACAGTCCGCGCATTGGTTGTTTTGCCGGCTTGTTACGCCACTTAAGCGATACTTTTTTAAGAGCCTCCGCTATCCTCACTCATTCTGCGAAATACCAGTACAAGTACCGTTTCACGCTTGACCCCGTGGTATTACTTTGAACGAGCCGGCCCAATTAGTGCGTCAGCATATGCTCTTCAGGATGGCTCTCCCACGGGTGGGTATTAGTATCATTTTGTAAGTCTTAGATCTTTCTTTTCACAAATTAAAATAAAATGGATGATCAATTTTTTTCAAAACATTTTTGTCTATCGATGTATTATAAATAATCAAAAATTTTAGTTGTGTAATTTTGTCTTTTTAACTGTTATTATATGTTGGCATCATATATTGTTTTAAGTTGAATAAAACAGTAATCCATACTTTAACATTAATATATTTTTGATCCCTTATTAATAATGACAGATTTCATACAGTCACGTAAACTTGTTAAGTTCGGTTTTAGTTCAAAAATTATTAAAAATATCGATCTAACTCACTGTAAATTTGATCTCTCAATGATATATATATATATATATATATATATAGACTCATTTGTATAAATATATTATTACGTAACGCTTTGATTATTAGATACTATTTAATTGATTAAATTGGATGTTTCTCAATAGCAGCTGTGTTCATTAATATTACTTTGTGGACTCACCATTGACAAGTCATCACTATGATTCTTAATTTGTTGATTGAAAGTAAACGAATAGTAATTATCGTAACCGATAATTTTTATAGTATTAAAATTAATCGTAACCACTTTTCATGTTGATAGCAAAAATAATCAAAACCTGTGAACACAGAAAAACAGTTTTGTTTCTCACCCACGCTTGAAAAGATAACAAAAAATGTATTGTAAATGAGTTAATAAAAAAGGCGAACTGGTCCAGAATATATAAATGCTACCAGAGACAAACAAAATGGAAAAGAAAAAAAAATGAAGCTTCCTCGAAACAGCTGTTAAAAAAATAACAATAATGTTGAAAAAATAACAGAAATGACGGTTTATTTAATTTGATATTTCATGAAATATCTTTGTTATCTTTCAACGGGAATGAGAAACAATTTTCCAGTAGAACAAAAAAAAGCAAAGAAAATCTTACCAGCGGCTTGTAGTTTTTCATTTGAGGTGCGCGTGCGCCCACTGCATGCAACCCACAAGACAAAAATCAGACACACATGCCCTTCGTATTTATAATGCACAAATTAATCTGCAAATAGAGTCGCATAAAATAATTACATACAACATGCATGCTCAGAAGGCCTAGTATGCTTGGCATGGAGAAATCTTATTGTGTGGTAGTAACAAGTCTCCTTTTGAGTAGTAGAGTACTCATACTAGGCCAATAACTAAGGATCAACAATTTAGGAAGAATTTTTATGAAGACTCTTTACTTAAAAACGTTACTAACTTAAATTATTTAAAATTTTCAGATATTTCAAGTTTAACATGACTTTTTTTATTCTATAGCAGACAACGAAGCAGGTGGGTTTGCTACGTGGTAAGAGAACACCACCGCTCATGAACAACCACGCCACAGTCCGCGCATTGGTTGTGTTTCCGTTTTTACACGCTGCTGAAGCGGCAAATTTAACGACCTTCTCACTAAATCTGTGAAACAGTACAAGTTCACGCTGAGTATTCTATAAGCCCGTATTACTTCAGACGAGCCGGCCCAGTTAGTGCGTCAGCATATGCTTCAGCATGGTTCTTCCACGGGTAATAGTTGCGCAAACTAAATAAAACTCAAAATATCTAAGTAACGTTTATAAGTGAGGAGGATAAAGTATTGTAGGTATTAAAGTATAGTATTGTATTATTTCATGCCATTTGAGAATGACAAAAATATACTTTGAATTTTTTTGACGGAATTCCAATTAATTAAGGTTGTATGAGGATGAAGCATAGGTGAAAGATAATAAGCATAAATATAATATGATTACTACAGATATAATATAAACTCCTAAATACTACTAATTGATATGTACAGATTTAAAAAAAATATATATTGCATACTTACATACATTGTGAACGCTAAATGTAGTCTAAGCTACTATGAGTTATTCTATAACCAGGAGTCAATTTTTTACTCGAAACAATATCTTAAATATTCTGTCATCTCTCGATGACGTATGGTATAGCGGTTAACGGAGCGGGTATCCTATATGATAAGAAAACACCACCGCTTATGAACAACCACGCCACACTCCACGCATTGATTGTGTTGCCGGCTTTAAACGCCGCTGGAGCGGCACTTTTAAGGGCCACCGATAACCTCACTCACTCTGCGACATACCGTTTCACGCTGAGTGTTCTGTGGGCCCGTGGGTTCGCTTTGGACGAGCCGGCCCTATTAGTGCGTGAGCATATGATTCAGCGTGGCTCTCCCACGGGTGCGACGGTATTATGACACTCGCCCGGCTAATGTCAAAACCTTCCAGAGACCGAATAAATTATAAATTAAATTATAATTTTCCGGACCGGATTCCAACCCGATACCTCTCGCTTCATGGTATACTTTGAAATCCATTTAGATACGAGGCTCTCAAAATTTTGAGAAAACAAGACAGAACACTAAGATAACTGAAAATCAGTAAAATTACAAGGCAGTAAAGTGTAATTTTTTTAAAGTATGTACACAAAACACAAAATTCGAAACAGCTATAATTTTTTGAATATGTATAAAATAGTGAATGAAACAAATAATCATGTATTTTTATATATTTATGGTGTAACCTAACCCAGATGACATGGCTCTGAATTGAGACCTAAAAACCTTAAAAGTAAATGTTATAAAAACTTGTCTACTTAGATTTCATTGTCAATTAAAAAGTAGTGGCGTTAAAGATAAATAACTGTAAGAAAGAAGAAAAGAAAATACCATTTTCAAGTAGATTATATCCCAAGAATTAGTAATAATTATATAATTTAGGCCAATCCTTAAGCTAAAGTATGCTGGTCAGGGTTCGGATGGCGCCAGACAGGCGGCGATCGAATCTATGACGTCATTTATATATTCAACCCTCACATGCCATTTCCTATGTACGTACGCATTTTTATATTCATATCTATCTCGTATGGGTCCTACAATATAAGACAATTTGCTAATTTAATATTATAATGAAAATTTATATGGGATAGCATATTTCAATTTACCATTACTCAATTTTAAGAATATGACATGAAATGTGAAAATAATATGACTTTTCTATGTTAAATAAATAGAGGAAGTATTTTTTATAGTATAGCGGACCACGGAGTAGGTGGGTCTCTGATATGGTAAGAAGTCGCCGCCACCCATGGACAACCGCGCCGCTGTCCGCGCATTAGTTGTGTTGCTGACATTTTACGCCGGTTAAGCGGCATTTTTAAGGGCCTCCGATATCCTCACTCACTCAGCGAAACAGTACAAGTACCGTTTCACGTTGAGCATTCTATTTATTTAGGGATTTCTATTTGTAGACTATTTAAGTATTTAAGAGTGACGCAAGAATGCTAGTTAACAATAATTGTTTAGGAAAACATTGTTGATATAGGAAACGGTAGCCATTCTGTGTACACTTCTAATTAAATTATGTTCATTGAAAAAATGCTTGAATTGAAACATTCTTAAAGTAGTGAGGGGTAATTTAACTACCCATAAAAAATGTATAAGTAATTAGACTTAATTCTAAAAGATTCGGTATATTAAATACGCAAATGCAACATGAAAATCACAAAATTGCGCTTTTATAGTAAATTAAATAATATTTAATATTAGAAACGTTCAATTACTTAATTAAACTAATAAAAAATAAGAATAAATTGTTTTATTTCCTTACAGCACTTTTGTTAAATTAAAGAAGAAACGATTTATAATAATTTTATAACTTATTTAAGCAAAGAATCGGTCTATAAATATGGTCATTACAATATTTTACCTTATGTATATCCCCGTTGTCATTACCTACACGATAATAGATTGATAAATAGCAGTTTAGCTAAAAGCGTCATCGAACCAGAAGTCATCCATTATGGATGGAGATGATTAGCTAAACTTACTTAAACAAGTCACAAATAATTGATTATATTTTAATATATTTAAAACATTTTCATTCCTATTGATAAGTAATAGTCAATAAAGCAGGAAGAAATACATCAAAAATTATAATACGTAAATACGGTATCTGTTTTCGGTAGAATGAAGCATGTTCAAATTATAGTTAACACAAACAAATGTTATTTAAACCAGATCTAGCTGATTCCTACGTGACTCGGTTAGGAATGCTAAAATAGCTACGGCATATGTTCCTGCTCGCAACTTCCTAGCGTAGCCAGTAATTTTTTGATAAATCATTACCGAGATTTATCAAGAACCTCCATACACGGCTGAAACCCATCTTCCACTATCGCGTCACTACAGAAAACGCACTGCGCACGCACCTGAGCGAACAATTTGTTGTAACCGTGGCCTTGACTGTTGTATCCCATCATGTTACGGCATGGTGGCTGGAGATGGTGGCCACCTTGGACCACCAGAGGTATCCCGTCGTGGTCGGCCGTTGTGGCCACGCATCGGCCGCGCGGTCACCGACGGCCGTGCGAACACACGCGCCTCGGGAACTAACCCGCGTCCCGCGCCCTTGCCCCGCTCTCCCCGCGCCTCTGCCCTACTCTCCCCGCACCCCGTGCGGGTGAATGGGGTGCGCGCGCATTGCTCTCGCAACAGGGTAAATATTAGCGGGCATTCAATAAACATGTGTTTTTCAATGTAAATAGGTAACGAAGTATATTTTTATTAATTTCCAGCGGGTATCAGCATAATAAGAATATTATGTATTTTTTTATAATTAGCGGACAACGGAGCAGGTGGGTGGGTGGTGGGTGGGTGTCTGTGGTGAGAGAACACCGTCACCCATTAACAACCGCGCCACAGTCCACGCATTGGTTGTGTTGCCGACTTATTACGCCACTTAAGCGGCACTTTTAAGAGCTCTGATATCCTCACTCATTCTGCAGAACACAATACAAGTACCGTTTTACGCTGAGTATTCTGTGAACCCGTGGTCTCACTTCGGACGAGCCGGCCAAACTAGTGCGTCATAATATGCTACAGCATGGCTCTCCCACTTAATACTTGACATAAAGTTTCAACGTTTCCTGTTTATTTTGAAGGACTACTTCGAAAAGAAAGCATAGCATAAAACGTTTTTTA
>DWCF01002478.1:0-23817 GCA_018230265.1 Delias oraia | reverse complement strand
TAATCACCACGCTTGGCAGGTGGGTTGGTGATCGCAGAACATCTGCTGTACTCGAAAGGGCGCTGCTGCCCACCCTCTGGTGAAGTGTCCTTTAGTTGCCTCTTACGACATCCCATTAGGAAGACTGGGAATAGTACTATTCTGATCCGGTAACCAGACGGTAGGTACTCAAAACAGTTAAATCTGTAACTGCGATAGTGTTAATACGGACATATATAAAGTTTTCTTCTCAGTACTTCGATTTCGTTACAGTAAGCGATCTGATTACATCGGGTCTTTTAAACTAGTAGAAAACTATTTTTTTCTTCATAATAACACAAAAATACATTCACATTTTGTGTATAAAACAAAATTAAAATATTTTTCTTAATGGTATTAATAAATGAGAAATGTTATAAAATATATAATATTGAATATTTATCAACAATTATAAAAAAAATTAATGTGGAGTATAACTACTAATTTTACATTATACTAGTCTTCTAATATATTATTCTAATATATTAGTGTTCTTAAATTTTTCTATATTAGTGTTCGTTTTGATAATTCAAAAATCACTTACTTTTATTGAGAGACACGTGAATATTATAGAATGGATGTGATTGAGTCTTACATGATGGTAACGCGATATCCTCACCATCTGGTATGCATCAATTATTATTGACGCTCAGTTTGGTAACCAATATATCTACCGCAAGTACTCGCCGCGCAGACGAAATGAGCTAACCGCATATTTGACTTGCGACCGATTTTATTTTCAATCCTAATTCGGGGCTATATGAAAACAGTACCAAATATGGTCTGTCAAATATGTGCGTATATTTGAGCTAAGATTAGAACCGGGTTCTACAGCTAAGCTGAAGGAAAATTATAATTGTTATCTAAAGATGTCAATTGTAAAGACTTTATGGTATAGCAGACAACGGAGCAGGTGGGTCTCCTATATACGAGAACACCGTCGCCACTGGACAACCGCGCCACAGTCCGTGCTTTGGTTGTATTGCCGGTTTTTTACGCCGCTTAAGCTTTATAATTTCAAGGCCCTCCGATATCCTCACTCACTCAATGAAACAAAATACAAGTATCGTTTCACGCTGAGTATTCTTCGAGTCCGTGGTATCACTTCTATCACTATAAGAACTTTTATATTTTAAATTATAAGTAATATTTTTTTTAAACGGCGTTATGTCATCACGGATTCGGGCCATACTCTCGGACTGAATAGATTTTATAATTCACAGTAGCCAGGCTTATGATAACATGTAGAAGCATTAAATTGATGGTTTGGCCGGAGTGATAAAATGGGCTTACAAAATACCAGTGTAAAATACTTGTACTGTATTGCGCCGAGTGAAGTTATCGGAAGCCCACAAAGTGTCGCTCGGTTCTTTGTAATGCAACCAAAGCAGGAAGCAAAACGTTTGTTCATGGGTGGCGATGAACTCTTACGATGTGAGAACTCATCTACTCCGTTTTATACTATATAATTAAAATTAATAAAAAATATCACTGCACTATTACGTATTTGATAACTTTTGTTCTATTGAAATATTTCCATCCTCCGGTGCATGACATAGAGTTCTTATTTGCATATGCGGACGCATTAATTGGGCCGGCTCGTCCGAAGTGATACCACAGGCTCACAGAATACTAAACGTGAAACGATACTTTTATTGTGTTTCGTTGAGTGAGTGAGGATATCGGAGGAGAGACTGGCACGGTTGTGTATGGGCGGCGGTGTTCTCTTAGCATATAGGAGCTGCTCCGTTATCCGTTATACTATAAATTATAAAGCTACAGATTTTAATTGTATAGCTACAGAGGCTCCATTTAACCTTTACCCAAATTTTTTGATTAAACTTTCCAACAATCTTATTGTGCAGATATAATATGCGCTACTTATCTGTTGTGTGCGATTGTCGACGAAATCAAAGCAAGTATTGGCTGAGTGGCGTACTCGCTCTTCAACTAATGAACTAAGAATACATGGTTTATTATAATCATTGTTTTAGCATGACGTCCTCAAGATCACTCGAGTCCTAGACACACTTGATCTCCGCGACTAACATATTTTATTTGCGTGTTTTTTTGAACCGAACGCGACGACCGAATCGACGTAGCCGTCTTTTATAAATATTAGATATAGCAAATGCGTTTATCATTTTATATTAATTTAAAATCGGTGATTTTTTTTTACCTTACATTCTTCCTCCATCTTCCTTGAAATGTCTTCTTTCTCTATTGTGCGTCCCTTAATTTTAAATAATGTAATTTTTACACACACAGAAGAGTTGAGATTATTAGAATAGGCAGGTAGCAGGATGTGGAATAGAGTCGCTCAAAACAGACATGTATGGAAGAGGTTGCAAGTTGTCTTTGTCGATGTGCAAGCGGTTCAGAAAATGTTAACAAAAAATCAATAACTAGATAATACGTTTGTAAAGGCATAAATATATATTCATATTATAAATATTTTCTGTTCTATGTATATGTTTGTCTTGGGTAAAAATGCTTTATTTTTATATTTAATTGGTGGCACACGAGTAGGAGTAGGGCAAGCGGTCCTCCTCCCATGAACACCCCCAGCCCTTGCAGAGCCGAGGGTGCGTTGCCGGGCATTAAGGAATGTTTACTCTCTTTTCTTGAAGGTGCTCCAAGTTGTGTTGTTTTGGAAATACCCCTGCTGGGAGCTGATTCCACAGTGAGGTGGTTATAATCTGTATTCTGATCATATTGCTTTCGTCACCCTTATTTACGTAAATTTCATCATACACTGTCAGTTATAACCGTTAGTCACAGAAGCCAAAGAATAAAATGTTCTTGAAGTAAAATGTTATATTTATTACAAACCTCTTGAAATGATTAAATTTATACTGTCGTCACAATGATTCGTTATACATACTTGTGAAATACGAAGGGAGTTGAAACAATTAAATAAACATAAGTTTGTACTTAAAATGTATTGAATAATGACGCTTAGTGTTTTAATTACATAATATTAACATAAATGATGAGAGCCATTTCGCATACTCGACACGATATATTGTTACAAAGTTGCAAGATGGACTGCATGTATGGAGGTTATAAACATTTCGGGACCCCGACCCACGCTTGCTGACAATAAACTTTATTTTGGGATCTTTAGTTTTTACGCATTTATTTGAATAACTGCATAACCCGTTGTAGACTAGCTTCTCACCGCAACTCCGTCTGCGTATCGCCTTTCTAATAGATATAAGATGTCTTCCATACGAATGGAACCATTTCTTTAATAAATAATAATAAAGACTTCTCAGGTTACCTAAATAAAGATTTATGGTGATTTAAAAATAAGACGTCGTACTAGTTACACAAATCGTCTTGGAGCAAAATTAAATTATCTTTAAATAGATCTACTTCAGCTACGTACGTGTAAACAATCAAAATATTTATGTCAACTATAATTATTACGACGCATTTCAATATGAACACAATGTGCTTTTTATATATTAGATTATGGACTGTGGCGCGATTGTCCATGGGCGGCGGTGCTCTCTTACCATATAAGAGACACACCTGCACCGTTACCCGCTAAAACATAAAAAAAATATTTGTATAGTGTGTTTTGGTTGCAACTTGCAATAAGATTGTTTCAGTATTTCTTCTCAATTGGACAAGCAATCAGCAGTTTCAACTTTACTGCATTTTTATTGCACTTTTATTTGATAATTCTCGATTTTCCTATAGTCCTCAATTAATTGATTGGCGTCTAATCGCAATGACCTTTCCGTGTTATATGTGAGAAGGTTTTATTGGTTTTTAGTTGTCTGCGTTGAATATAAAATATTCAAATCAAAACCAAATATTTTGTTCTTTATTTTAACGAAGTAAAATAAATAATTTGTTTCTTTGATATACTAATGGTAAGGTTTCCACAAATTCAAAGCGAAAGTGTCAGAAATTCATTGCCATATAGACTCATTATCGTAATTAATATCAAAAAAATAATTGTTTCATCATATATTATAAAATAAAATACTCAATGTAAGTAAGCGGTATTTTTATCATATAATTTACTATAAATTCAGATGGCATCTTACAATGAGGCTGTTATAACCGATCCGTCTTTGTGGATCATCATCATCAGCCTATCAAGCCTAGTTATAATCGGATTCAAATGTAGCTTCAAAAGTTATACACAAGTTCTAGTAACATTATTTCAACCATACCGGTTGGGGTGCCTAGAGTGTGTCCGGTTTTTAGAAACATCGCTTTAAATATTAAAATTAAACCCCTGTGAAGAATAAGTCACAAGTTTAGATGTTAGGCGCTCATTCTCTGCACATATAAAAGATTTTGACATAATTCAAATGAATTTTTAAATCTTTTACTTGTTAACTCAAAATTACCGGATGTTACATATTTGTTTTTACTAAATTTTTAGCATTTCTGCAATAAGAGTATGTAAGAGCTTTGAGAAATAAGTTGATTGATATTGCCCTACGCCTATCGCCGTCGAATATAACTTTATAAAACCAACAAACATTAAATAATTGATGTGTCGCGAATGATTTCGATAAAGTATTCAATTTGTTAGGCTATAAAAATAATATTCCGACTGTTTAATAACAAAAGGCACGCTTAAAAGCGAATGCAGACAGGCTTAAAAAATTCATGTATTTCAAGTTCACCTTGGCTCATATCGCAGATAAAATTTTAACCTCGCTTATTTTTTCAGTTCGCCTCCGAGTTTAATAAACTATGTATAGAGCGAATTTCATATGGCTCTTCAAAGAGTGTATTGAATTCAGTATTTTTATTTTATTATTAGCTGACAACGGTGAGGGAATTTTAATATTGCCAACGAACGCGTCACAAATCGCGTTTTCGTTGTGTTAGCGGCTTTTTATGGCGTTTAAGCGATATAACTTAGTTGACTTAGTAACATAAACCCCCAACACCAAACATTATCGCTAATTAATACCACTTTAGCGGCGTAACAGGTCGGCAACATAAACAAAATAACGATTGAGGGGTTGTTGTTTATGGGCGGCACCGCTGTGTACATAAAAAGACAATAAAAATTTTATAAGTCAGCATCGCAACGCAAACTTGTGTTAGTACACAAGTAGTAGTCTACGAACTCTTTGTTATAGAAGAGCCTCTTATCCAATATAAATATTTATGTGATATCATTAATAATTAACTATTGAATTAATATAACCGTGGAAGAGCCGTTCTGAAGCGTATGCTAACGCACGAATTGGGCCGGCTCGTCCGAAGTGATACAATGGGCTCACAGAATACTCTGCGTGAAATAATAGTTGTATTTGAAACGGTACCTCTACTGTGTTTCGCTGAGTGAGTGATATCGGAGGCCCTTAAAATGCTGCTAAAACGGCGTAAAAAGATGGCAACACATCCGATGCGGCGGTGATATTCTCTTACCATATAGGAGATCCAATTGCTCCGTCGACCGCGATACCATAGAAAAAAGTGTGTTCGTGCAACCTAGCACGTACAAACTCAAGCTATTTGAGCTCCGCTCTATCCGCCGTATGTAATACGAGTGCACGCAAGCAAATTTCGTCCGATATTTCTATAAAGCCGCCCGCGCAATCACCGTAGCCTTTAATTTATGAAAGAACACGACGGTGTCATTTTCATACATTTTTGCCGTTCGCAATCTACAACTACCTTCGCTTTGCGTTAAAATGTGCAAATTATTGTCTCGGCGTATTTAAATTGAATTTTTACGATTGTCTTTATGATATTCACTGAATGTTAAAGTGTACGCGGATCTATTTTAAAGAAGTTTTTGCGTTTATATTATTGCTTTTTATTACTCAACGGTTTGTGTAAAAAGAAAATCAATGTTGATACAGCCAGTGCGTACAGGATGTGAACTAGGTAATTTGAGCTTAGTTTTTCTTTTAACACTTAAGGTTTTCATGTAAAGAAAACGGTTTGTTGTAGCTAGTGCGTGAAATAGATGTAGTGTCCCTTAAATTGAATAAACGTATGTAAATAAACATATAAGACACTCGTTTTAAACTATGTTCAGACCTTGAGCGTTTATTAAGTAGCTACAATAGTATAACCTCCATTTAAATTAAGATACCATGCCATATGAAATAAACAAAACCGTAAATAAAAGTATTTTAGTAACACCTCTCAATTCAGACAAATTATAAACTGGACTAAGTATTTAATTTAAAATTCACAAGTAATCACGATTACGTTCTTAGATGACATTCATAACATGAAAATTTGTTCATAGACAGTTACAGTTAAAGTAAGCCAAGTAAGTAGCCAGTTTCATTTGAAGAAATACTTATTTATTAATATCTATATATTTTTTATAGTATAGCGGACAACGGTTGCTTTATATGGTAAGAGAACATCGCCGCTTATGAACAACCGCGCCAAAATATGCGCGTTGGTTGTGTTGCCGTCTTTTTACGCCATTTAGCGACATTTTCAGGGCCTCCGATATCCTCACTCTGCCAAACACAGTACAAAAACAAACAAGTACTGTTTCACGCGGAGTGTTCTGTCATCTATATAATTTTTTTCATCAAAAACCTCACATCCTATTTATCCTGTACATATTTACAGTATATATGGTGTGCAGTACATATTTACAGTGGTCGCCGGTCATAAAACGACTTACACAGTTTACCGATTCGTATGCAGATTTAGATACAGGCCAGCGCTACACTTATTACAGGTCTCGCCTTGTATGGCTACTAAAAATTCATTATCCTACATATATTCGTTTTTAGTTCAGTTTAAATTTTATTTGTTATAAGCGCACCCAAAACCTTCTGAATTATCCTTAAGCTAAAATTCAAAGAAAATATACAGACATAGAAACAAACAAGCAGAAAACCAGAAGACAGATAAACAATTTAAAGGACTTCGTATCACATACATGTGTAAAAACAAATGTCAAATATATATCCTGTTTTATTTTTTGAAACGGAAGTGTTATGTTTTTCAACAAAATAATGCATTTCTTTACGTACCAGTTAATATATATACATATATACCAGTTATAAATTAATATATATCTACATATAAAATATGTGACAGTATTTTAATTTTTTTTTATTTCTTTTACATCCGTGGAAGATCCTTGCTGAATCATGCTGACGCACTATTGTGTTTCGGTGAGTGAGTAAGGATATCGGAGATCCCTTAAATGCCGCTTAAGCGACGAAAAAGCCGCAACACAACCATTGCGTGGACTGTGGCGCGGTTGTCCATGGGTGGCGGTGTTATTTTACCATATAAGAGACGCGCCTGCTCTGTTGTCCACAATAACATAAGAACAACGTTCCTACATATCAAATATTATGGTTTTACACCGATTCCTATCTTAAAAATATAAATATAGTCTATGTTCACCAGAGATATGTCATTTCGAAACGGTGAAAGAATTGTTCAAATCCCTTAAGAATCTGCATTTATTCAAAACAAACAAACAACCAAAGCTTTTCTCGTATATTATATATTATTATAGACTTAGACACCTGAAAAATTTACTCTAGTTTTAAAAATATATCCGAATCAGTTAAATAATGATATCATTAACCTTTAACTATTCATGCAGTTACAGAATTACTAAACCTTTCAAACAATATTTACATAGAAAACTGAATTACATAGAACTGTTTATGTAATTTCTTCGTGAGTAAAATATGATTTTTATGCTGTGCGTGCGTTTATGAAATTTACGATATTCTCCATGCCATAATCCATAGGCTATATGAGGGAGAATTTCTAAAACTTGTCTATGACTGTACAACTGTTTAGTAACTTATGAATTTATATGGCGGTTAAGGACTAATGTCCTTATAATGGAAATAATATAATAATGTCCTATAATAATTTATAAAAAGATTAAACACATTTGAGACACGTAAATACGTGTCCTTACATAGAAATGTTGCTTTAATTGAAACACGTCACATTGACGTGCAATAATGAGACAATAAGTCCGTAAAGCAAAACGCGAATCGTAGCGTGTATGTCCATGGGCGCCGGTTATATCTCCATAGAAGAGCCCGTTATCCGTTAAAAAAAGATTGATTTTAATCAAGTTTATTTGTAAGTTAATTAGTTAATCTTGGTTCTCTGTGCAAAGAGCAACCATTAAAAGCTCCATTTCTGATCTTTTTTAATAAAAAAGGACGCTAAAATGATGCGTTTCTATGTGTTTTTTCCTATAAATTTTACTTTAGGCAAATAATATTTGAGTTTGCCGGTAAGTAATAAATTTTACGTTGAACACTAGAGTGATATGTTTCTACGAAATTCTCTTAGAGGTCGAATTCTTGTAATCTCGTTAGTCACGGTGAGTTCTTACATTCCTGGTACACACGGCATACCGATCTATCAATTTCTCGGTTTTTTTAACTGAGAAACTGGAACATAATTTACAAATTTTTTTAAATCTTTACTGTAACTTGTTTTTTTTAAAACGGTGGCAAACAAGCAGGAGGCTCACCTTGCGCAAACGGTTCCGCCAATGGGCACCCTAGCCTTGCAGAGCCGCGGCTGTGTGGCCGGCCTTTAAAGAATATGTATGCTCTTTTCTTGAAAGTCGCCAAGTCGGATTGGTTTGTAAATACTCCTGTTGATAGCTGATTCCACAGAGAGGAATTTTCTATTTATCTATGTGTTAGTATGACTTACCTTATAGATCAACATCATTTATTTAACCGAAAAATCTCAATCCATCATCGATTGTCAATATTTTTAACTGATATAGTTTACGATAAATTATATTTTTATTTTTTTCAAAATAGACCTTTCATTATATGAGATTATTCCGCTATATAAAGTTGTATATCGGTCGTATATGACTAAGGATAATATCATGGCCGTGTAGTTTTGTGGGCGTCAGTCTAGTTAACAAGCAATTTACATTCATCTGATTAACAACGTGCGATATGCTACTTTAATAGTTTCCCAAGTGCATTCAAGTATTTTTAATTTTTATTTTGCATCCAACGGACTGCATCAAACGAAACGCGATAGCCGTATTGGGATTTTGTCTCTTAATAATTGCATGAAAAAGTTTCGTTGCACGCTATGGGTGTTTGTAACCGCGAACGTTCCATATTCGAATATTTGGGGAAACGAGTGTTTCGCTTGCGTAGACGCAGTAGGCAGAAAAGATCAGCGAATATAATACAATCTGTCTGCCTTATTTTTACCAAGTATTATTCATATTATATGAGGTTTATTGAAACAGGATATAGAAGTCACTAGTAAAAGTTTAAAAAATTTACCATCAGTATTTCAATGTGTAGTTAAAACACTATTGATAGTTGTCGCTTATGTCTGACTTTACATATCCCAGGAAATTATGATATGAATATTATGATACTTATAAGGCCGGCAATGCCCCCGCGGCTCTGCAAGAACTTGGGGTGTCCATGGGCGGAAGACCGCTTGCTCTAAGTGAGGCTCCTGCTCGTTAGCCACCGATTGTATATAAAAATAAAAAATATTTACCCATACATGTATTATGACATCGAATTCTGGTATTTTAATTGGACATATTTGAGCAGTAAATAATTCCGAAAAAGGCGCCAAAAAGATGCCGTCCGCACCGATGCACAACTCATAAAATGCCATTTAATTACGACTTTATAAATTAGCATGAACGATTAATTCGAGTGACTTTATTGATCGACTCTTCGTTTTCTTTTCTCGGTTTATGCTCGTTTGTGTGGACTTGGAATACGGAGTAGATGTAGCGCAAATTATGGGTTTTGCGGTTTGGTTCAAAAGGATTTTTAATTTGTTCAAATTGTATTGGAAGTAAAGTTTGATGACAAAGAACTAAGTTTAGGTGTTTTTGTGGTATAGTTTCTATTAGAGGTAATATGTTGTGATTCTGATTTATTAAACTGTATTAAAATTATAAATAAATATAATAAAAAATATATAGGCGGAAGTTCCTAAAACTTATTATCATAACATTCGTTTTAATATTTTTCTGTATGTAACTGTATTTTTTTGTAATTATCAATAATGTGTAGGTTTTATATCGGCTGTCATAATTGATGAATGGCTTTGCTATTGATTCTAATCGAATACATAACAAAGGCCTAAGAAAGTTATTCAGATATGCTTCGTATTTATTTTATAAGAACAGATATGACTGTTACCAATAATAGCTATATATTTACTACATAATAAAAAATGGCAAATATGTAATATTAATAATGATTTATTTTGTTTAAAATAATAATAGCTGTTTTTATCGAGCTGTAAAAACATTATACAAAAATAATATGTCGGTATGTTTTGTACTCATTGCACGTCCGTGTTCTCAGCAATTTGTCTCTTGAAGTCATCTTGAAGTTGACTGATTATAATCTTAATATTTCTACTACAGTTTTGGTAGGTTTTTTGTAATATTCTCGTGGTACAATAATATATACCTGGTATTTCAGTCTAGATAAATTATTGAGATATCATACCATACAAATATGTACCCGCTGTTACGAATACTTTTTACGTTTTTTCGAAATTGTTAAAAAAAATTAAAACAAAATTGTAAAGTAAACGAGCAAGAGCTTCATATAGGATAAATAATCCAATCCTACCTCTTTTTTTCAACGTTCCCAAATCATATTGGTTTGGAAATCATTGCAGGCAGCCACCACTATCACACCAATATCAAAACAACATACGCAAAAGAGATGCTTAGACGTCAGGTTGCGAAGAATAGACCGTTACACGAACATAGGTCTGAAGGTTGCAGGTTCCTTAAAAAGACACTCTAAAGATACCGGCTTTTTTTTATACCATCGATGGCATTCGAGCAGATGGCTCAACTAGGGCAAGCGGTCCTCCACCCATGACATCCCTTGCAGAACCGCGCGTGTGTTGAACATCCCCAAGTCGTATAGGTTTGGAAATACCCCCGCTGGCAGCTGATTGAGGTGATGCGCGGCACAAAATGCCTTAAAAAACGCTCAGTTGCGGAACGACAAACATTCTAGTTTAGTTTTCTAGTAGTAAACTTTATTATAGTTTAACTGTCAACCTATAATAAAAATATAATACGCATAAAATAGATTTTCATCAGCAATAGACGGAATACTTTGTAAGTTGTAAAGATATCAGAGAAGTGGTGAAATGGCATTGGGAGTACCATAAATGGTGTTGTTTTCATCTATTCCATTGACCCCACGGCTAGCACACTCCGCCGAGAATGGGACAGGAAATCTCGACTTCCGCACGTCTAGTTGTTTTAGACGGTTCAGACGAGACAATAATTCATTAATGCTATGTTGGAGACGCAGATAGGATATGGTTATGGCGATCGGAAAATGGTGAATTGATGATTAACAAAGAGGTTTATAGACCACAATAGTATCGTATGTAGCCGTTAATTTAGATATTTGCCTGTATGATTAATTTTCTCATATAAAAATAAATTTATTCACTCTTAGGTAAATTATGGATTCGCTACAAGATAATTTTTTTGTACGTAATTTTATCTTAATAATATGCGACTTTAAAGTAGCATGTCCAAATCGTACATTCGTAAGATTAAAAAAGTTTATATAAATGATATTAATTAAAGAGGCTTGTATAGCGGACAACGGAGAAGGTGGATCTCCTATATGGTAGGAGAACACCGCTGCCCATGGACTACCGCGCCACAGTTCGCGCATTGGTTGTGCTGTCGACTTTTACGCCTCTTTAGCGGCATTTTTAATTCATGATATCCTCACTCACTTAGCGAAACAGTAGAAGCACCGTTTCAAGTACAACTGCCATTTCATGTTGAGTATTCTGTGAGCCCGTGGTATTACTTCGGATGAGCCGGCCCAAATAGTGCGTGAGCTTAGGCTTCAGCATAGCTCTACCATGGGTAAGACAGTTTTAAAACACTCGCCTGAACACTGTCAAGCCCTTTCAAGGATCGAATGATTTATATATTTTTTCGGACCGAGGATCGAACTCGATTCCCCTGATTTATCGGTAGCTTCCAAGACCGCTCAGCCACAGAGACTATTCATTACATCGACTACAAACATCATGTATGTGTTGTGTCTAGCATGTCCTATTTTACTATCTACACACGATTTCTGCGTAGTCGTATTAAGTTCTGTTCATTATTTATGACCTGCCTCGGGAATTGGCATTCATTAGTTTTTTCTCGAAATCTATTAACTGTGTACGCACCATTACGACTGTAATTAGTATAATCAAATGTCAAGCGGTAGGTATTATTATTTTTTATATGTTTATTAAGTGGGTCAGGTTATTAGAAATACATATATATGATATATATGTAAATAAATTAGAATTTCGTAATTTTAACTTTCTGATATGTAATATCTCTATAAAAATATATCCCGTAATTTGGCGTCATTTTTCCTAGTATCGAGTGGCGAGTTTGGTTGTTAATTGTGCTTGTAAGTTAGATAGAATCTATGTTAATTTTGTTATAGTCTGTGATATAATATAACCATACATTATAAACATCCATCAGTTACCACATGAACCCCCAAGAATAGTTAACAAAGTTCATGCACCACCACACAATGTAACACGTTTCAAATGTTAAAGCGAAAGAAATTAAATTAATTATCCATATCAAGTAATATCATTAATATTGATGAGGCAGACTGAACTAAAAGTAACGAGAATGTACATAAAGAATCCTACATTATTGTAATACTCAACATTGACAACTTTTATAACGCTTAACGCTAATACTACAGAATTAAATAATAAAACGTATTAACGCGGGAAATGAATTTAGGCTTTCTTCTTTTGAGAGAGGAAGTGTGAAGTCATCAAGGCCCAAGGGCCTTTCGGCCCAAGTTGGTTCACACTAGGCATTGAACCCAAGCACTAGAGACGGAATATTTATACATAACAAATATTTCAAAATTTACACACGGGCCAAGGATCGCACCTGCTAACACTCGCTTCGTGGTAGACCTATAAGACCACTTAGCTCTCAATACATCTTAGCCTAAAGATTTTTCATTTACAGATCCCACTGGTGAGCAATGAAGGGAAAACGGGTCTTGGAGCCACGGCTATCCCAGAAGTACCCTTAGGGAATCTTGGGGCTGCAACTATGAGACTTGCAGCTAGAACAAAAATGCTTCAACCTCCAGCCAGAGCCTTCCAAAGTTTACCGGATGAAGATATTGAATGAAAATATTGAAAATTATAATTTCAAAATTTTTTGCTCACGCATACTATATATATACTAAAAATATTAATAAAAGATCAATGGAATTGTTATATAAAAATTTATTTAAAAATGAACTAACCAAATGAAGTAATATACTGTAAAACTGTAAAATAGTAATTAACGAATAATGAAGGTGTATGTTTAAGTTTATTACTGTTATTTGATTTGTGAATAAAAATGTTTGAAAAATATTTTTTTCATTTACTGACGTCTTCATTCATCTGTAATCCATTGACGTCTATATTTGCTTTATTTTCTTTTGTTAATATGTATTTTTTTTATTAAAAAACGTGGTCACTCACTATCGGCCTCATCTTAAAGCTCAGACTCGCTCAGCGAGCTATGCAAGTAGGCTAAAGTTAAAGTGGCAATGGACAGGCCACATTGCACGCAGAGCAAATGGCCTATGGGGCCGAAAAGTATTTGAGTGGAGATAACGAACTAGCAAGCAGCGTGGGACACCCAGAAGATGGACAGACAATCTTATATAACTCGTGGAGGACGCTGAGTGCAGGTCGCCTCCGACAAGTATGCATGAAGGTCCAAAGGGAAGTCCAGCAATGGACGTCCTACGGCTGATATGATGATAGCACATGGCAGACCTTGATAGTAAAGGTTCACCACGACTCATAGACGACCACTACGCAATCATTACTTTGATTGTGTTGCCGGTTTTTTACACCTCTTAAGCAGTATAACTTAGTGAGCTTCCCATAGAAGTACATACACGCCTGTTGTATTACTATGGACAAGCCAGTGTGTCAGCATGTTTCACTTTAGTTCTCCCTCACACACCCAGCCAATGTCTTGCCCTTCTATAACCCAAATAGAGTTTATACATTCTATTCAGACCGGGAATCGAATTTTCTGCCCGCTCGGCTACGAAGCTCTTAATTAATTACAAAGTAAAGACATTAGTTTCTCCTTCGATGAGAAACTATTGAATGAAGTAAGAGAAAACAGTCATACCAGACTGTTACACAGCCTAAATAGATTATGTGTCTGATCGTAATTTGAATACGGCTCGCCATAATTGATGGATTATTAGATTGATCTAAAACAATTTCACTATATTTTGTTGAATTTTATATTGGATATAGCTCTTAGTTGCAGTTTTTTTATAATATAGCTTATAACGGAGGTGGTGGGTCTCCTATATGGTAAGAGAACACCGCCGTCTATGGACAACCACGCCACAGTCCGCGCATTGGTTGGTTTTCCGGGTTTTTACGGCACTTAAGCGGCATTTTTAAGGGCCATCGTTATCCTCATTCACTCAGCGAAACACAATACATGTATCGTTTCACGTTGAGTATTCTGTGTGGCCATGGTATCACTTCGGACGAGCCGGCCCAGTTAGTGTGTCCACATATACTTCAGCATGGCTCTCCCATGAGTGAAATTAAATACAGGGAAAGTGCATTTCCTGGCGTAACCTGTCATTAGAACTATCATTTTCTATTTTGACTAGCAAGAAAATATTCTAAGAAGCGATTATCATACTTTCTAACAACACGTTCTAAGAAATACCTATGTTTACTGACATATTTCTTGGAACATAGGTACAAACTACAATTTAATTGCATTGCAAAAGGTAAACAGCGACTAGCCACAGATGCAAATGAAAAACTGAGCACAGTTTGACATAAGTTATTATATAGTCAAATCCCATAATATATAGTCAATATATGACAATTTGTATATACAGCTAAAAAATAAAATAGATTCACATTACAATTAAAATAACGCGCCAGTTTTTTCACTAATCGTAGTTTAGAGAGATGGCATCTATGGCAGAGCTCGTCCACATCATCAAACAACTTAGACATTCATTCTGACTAGCATAGTTTATAACTATCTTCACAAATGAATCTTATATAGTTTCTTACTAAGCCATAAATTGTTTCATTTCTAAAAAAATAATAATTTTATTATAATTTATTCGGTCTTTGGAAGGGCTTGACAGTGGCCGGTGTGTCTTAATAGTGTCGCACTCGTGGGAGAGCCATGCTGAACTATATGCTAACATATAAATTGGGTCGGCTCGTATGAATTGGTACCACGGCCTCACAGAATACCCACGTGAAACGGTACTTGTATTGTTTCACTAAGTGAGGAAATCGGAGGTACTTGAAATTAGGCCGTTTAAGCGACGTAAAAAGCCGGCAACACAAACAGAGCACGGAATGTGGCGCTGTTGTCCGCTATACTAAAAAAAACAAATCTGTTTATAGCAGAAGTTATACGTATAGAATATGTATTAATGTTTAGTACGTTAACAGTATAAAGTTGATTGTGGGTTTGCGTGCATTGTCGCGAGCAAGTGCAATGCTACGTGATTAGCCGAACATAAAGTACCCTAATTGCAGCCGGACATGCATTGAAATCATTTCCACGTAGACAGACAGACGTACACTATTGAAAATCCTACACTACGAAGCCATTCATCAAAAGCTTATTCAGGCTTAGCTGAGAAGCTATTGTAAATTTAGTATTTTGAAGAGATACATGTTTATGGGCTTTAAATATTTTGTCATTTTTATGAAATTTGTTTATGCTATATCTTTAGTATAAATGGTAACGTTACGAGTGAAATATAAAAATATTATATTATATACCACGGGCTCACAGAATACTCAGCAAAACACAGTAGAAGACTTGCCGAGTGAGTGAGGATATAGGATGTACTTAAATATGCCGCATAAGCGGCGTGAAATGCCGGCAACACAACCAATGCACGGACTGTGGCGCGTTTGTCAATGGGCGGCGGTGTTCTTTTAACTTATATGTTATATAAGAGACCCACTAGCTAGTTTTTTCTTAAACTTACAACAAAAAGTTGACATTGCATGTGATTCTTAGAAAACTAAAGTAATATAACTTTTTAAAATTCATTTTTATTTATACCTCCGCTAGTAAAAGAGGAAAATGATTTGCTACCTTTACTACTGACTCAGTATTTACTTAACTTTACTGTAATTACAAAGTTTCAGATCTTAGTATGCAGTCAATCCCAACCGAATCCATACTAACCTTATGAAAGTAATGTTTCCCAATGATATAGAAATAGTCTGTCTTTTTTATGGTACTGCGAGAAACGGAGCAGATGGATTCTCTTAATCGCGCTTTGGTTGTGTTGTTGGCTTTTTATGCCGAGTGATATAACTTCAAGGGCTTTCGACAACGGCACTGACTCAGCGGAAGACAGTACAATAAGATACCGTTTTACGCTGAGTGTTATGTAAGCCCGTGATATCACTTCGGATGAGCTGGCCCAATTATTACGTCAGCATATGCATCAGCATGCTTCTCCCATGGGTGGTACAGTCTCTCACTGATATTTTGTGAGCTGATATATGATTTAAAAATAATCAATTTAGTTTACCTCACGACAAAGACCTCCAGCTGTCCTATCGGCTGAGGTTTTTTAAAAGAAAGCCGTGGTCTATTTCATATTTTTTACCTTTAAAGAAGGCTCTAGGTTCTGACTACATATATAGGACCCAGTTTGTGCTTTTTTACCTCTCTCAAATTACATATGACAAGTTTAATTACGATCCTGTAATTAAAAACGACATATTTTTAAAGTATGTGCAATTTCAAGTATGTCTTACTTACATTTACTTTTAATATAAAATATTCCATAAATAACATCTTTAGTTGTAAGCTTACCTTTTCATTCCCATTCGAATTATTGTGACCAATTCCCGCCCACTTGGCTATAAATTAGTCACAGATATTATAAAAGTAAAAAATTCAGTTTATCGACTAAGATTTTGTTCACAGTGACTTTTAGGATTTCCATTTCCGATTTGAATAAATGAATCACAAAAATAAAATGATTCATATAAGCTTTTTCCTGTATAAATACTAACTAAAGGATGAATGTAGTTTCATGTTTGAAGCTATTGCCTACGTACTTTTTTTTAAATATTATAAATATATTTGGGTACAGCTTTTAACTATAAGTAAACTTTTAAAGCTTAAGCATGATTATAAAGTTGATTGTTAGTTAGCATATTCAATTTTAAGTACTTTGATAGAAAATAAACTATGTATACTGGTATAAATTAGAATATCCTAACCACTGACTGTATTTTGCTTTCAACTATTAGTGTAATCTACAGTAAAGGAACCTGAATTTTTTTTATAGTATAGTGGACAACGGAGCAGGTTACCTATATGGTAAGAAAACATCGCCGCCACGGACAACATCACCGCTATAGACAACCGAGCCACAGTCCACGCAATGGTTGTGTTGCCGGCTTTTTACGCCACTTAAGCGGCATTTTAAAGGGCCACCGATATCCTCACTCACTTAGTGAAACACAGTACAAGTACCATTTCACGTTGATGAGTTTGTTTTCCAATCAGAATAGAATTTATAATTGATTTCATAAATTGTATTTGGACTTTGACAGGCGAGTGTTTTCTGTAATTCAGACACCGCGTGAGAGAGCCAACCTGAAGTGTATGCTAACGCACTATTTAGGTCGTCTTTTTCGTATTTATACCATGGACTTAAATAATACCAGCATTATGCTGCCGAGAACAGCATTAAATCCTAAAAGACAACCAAAGAAAGGATTTCAGTTGTCATTGGACGACGTTAATTTCTTACGCCAATCTCTACGCTACCACGTTGTCCTCTATATTTTTTTAAAAACCCTATATTCTATCGATACTTCATATTTTGCAATGATGCGGTTAAAGGCATTTGATCCTTAAATGTTCTTAAGTACTTTACAAATAATCCTTACTAAAATTAGCATGTATGTGTCAAATATTGAGAGGTGATACTTTTCGTACATCAACCAATGTTATTTGCACTCCAAATGGCATAAACAGTATGCCGGCCTTTCAGCCTTTGTTGATTAATTCCTTACTTATAATCGTTGCTTAACTTTAAACAATGTTTTAAATTTCTCTGTCACTCTCTCCCGCACGTGCTTGCATGACAGAATATTTTAAGATAATTTTTTTCATGAAAGTCGCCAGTTCGATTTCCTGGAAAACTACACATTTCATTTTGGAATGTAAAGTTCTATGCATGGAAATTATCTGTAAAATAGTTATAGAATGTGTCGGAAAATTTCACATCACCTAACTTTCTCACACTACGTTATGCCTGTGCTAACAGAATGTAGATACTGTGTTACGCTGAGTGAATACACCCTCGCCCCACTAATATATACGGCATAATTGGCGTAATAATGCCGCCAACACAATCAATGCGCTGAATGAAGCGGTTGTTCATGGACGGCGGCCTTACTATTACGAGACCCTATTGCGTTGTCCCCAAAAAGAACATAACTCTTATCGTTAAAAGATATAAACAAATAACATAACATAACTAAACTCACTTTTTCACGCAGTCCTAATAGAAAACGCAATGAAATGTAAACACAATTTTTTTATTCTATAGCAGGTGAATCTCCTATATGGTAAGAGAACACCGCCGCTCGTGAACAACTGCGCCATAGTATGCATTGTTATATATTATATGATTTATATATTATATATCAATATAATGCATTGTTACCGGTTTTTTTGCCGATTAAACGACACTTTTAAAAACATCCGATATCCTCATCTGCTCTGTGAAACACAGTACAAATACCGTTTCACGCTGTGTATTATGAATATTCCGTGGTGTCACATCGGACTAGCTGGCCCAATTTGTGTGTGACATGCTTCAACATGGCTTCAATGGGTGAGAGAGTGTTAAGACTCACCACGCCACTGCCAAGCCGTCCTTAGAGGGAATAAATGATACGGCACATACGGCGGGTTGGTGAAATTCAGCGAAGAGGGCCGGCAGGTGGCGCCGCGGGCATTAGTTATGCGTCGGCTAGTGTGCCGTCTGCGCCGTTTCCTGTGCACCCGTGCCCGCGACTCACCCCGTACCTGTAATTAACGCGACCTCGTATTAAATTCACCCACAGACCTTTCGTTGCGTAGACCCGGTTTAATTACATTTTTTTACGAATGCAACATGGTGAATTTACTCTCTGACTGGGCTATTAAAATATATAATTACAGTATTATAAATTAGCACAACCGTGGGGAGCCATGCTGAGGCATACGATGACGCACTAATTGGGACGGCTCGTCTGATGTAATACTCACAGAATACTCAGCGTGAAACGGTACTTATACTGTATTTCGAAGACTAAGACGATAGTCTTAGTCTCACTTTTTAAGGGCCTCCAATAGGAGGCCCTTAAAAAGTGCCACTTCAGCGGCGTAATAAGTCAGCAACACAACCAATGCGCGGTTGATTAAGGGCGGCGGTGTTCTCTTACCCTATAGGACACCCACCTGCTCTGTTCTCCACTATAGAATTTAAAAAAAATACTTTAGCACCCTCAAATAGAAATTTTTCACTATCAAGTACTTGTCGTTCTAAAAGAGGGAACACTTAAGAATCAGGAATCAGCTACCAGCAGGAGTATTTTCAAACCAATGCGACTTGGGAACCTTAAAAAAAGTGTACACATTCTTAAAAGATCGGCAACGCACCTGCATCACTGCAAGGACTAGGGGTGTGCATGAGCTGCGGGCCGCTTATCCTAGATTAGCCTCCTGCTAGATGCCAACGTTTCTATAACAAAAATATAAAAATACGTATATTAGTATAGAGTATTATATTAGTGGTTTATAGATATGAATAACTGTACGATGCAGTGGTATGACCAGAAGTAATATAGAAGCATGGAATAGTATTCCTCTGATTATGAAACGAAAATAGGTTCTTGAGTAAACGAACCCAGTACAATCTGCTGGAAGTCTTATAACATATAAACTAGTCTCATATTATTTTAAAATAATTAATTATTACTGAGTTTCTTCATCCTGATGCGGTTTAAAAACCTTATTTATTAACTGAAGTAATATTCGTGGCATTTCCTTACCAAATTTATTTATAGTACATTTTAATGTATAAATATTTTTTTAGGTATAAAGATATACTTCTAAACTTCAATGTTTTGCTGTTGAATGAGCCTCAAAGCCTTCTAAAAGCATAAACAGATTTTGACCTCTAATACGTCATGAATATTATAAGCTCTTAGTATGGTACGATTCGATGCCCTAATAACTAAAGTGAATATCTATATAGTTATACAAATGTTATCGTCTGTCGGGATGCAAGATTCATTCACAAGAGTGTAGTGTTGATATTACACAGAAAAACAGTTTATTACTAACACTACGCTGAAATAACTTTCGCCGACTAAACAAAACTATACTTAGATGATAAAAACATTAAACAGTCCATAGGTGACCTTAGTCTGGGGTTTTAATGCTCTTTTCATCTTTACGTATAATTTTAATGAATCTTGTAACGGATTCAGTGATAGTTACTAAGAATTTTGATTTAATTGTAGAATATTTTTACAGTTTCACATGTGTTTAAAACTATATAAATCAGCTGTTTCCTCATGAAAATGGAACAAAATTGTCACTTTTATTTTATTTCCATTACTCACTTGAATAAGCATCCTTTTTTTTAATAAAAGCAATTTATAACCTAAAGAATAACAAACTATTCGATTTTAAATAAATTCACGACTCGCTTTTAAAATATTATATTATTTATATACCTACTTAACATGATTACTAAAACAAACGGAGATTTTTCTCTTTCAATTCACACCCAAAAAAATCCTAGTATTGGTTTGTGATCTTGACAAACATTTAATCGATATAATATAATAAATAAGAAACTATATTTTAAGGGATTAATATTTGAAAAAAATGCAATTAATTGTCTTTATTTGTCCTCCGTAAGAGAATTCTTTACGAACAGAATACAATATACTGAAGTTTTTTTTAATTATGTCCTTGTTTTGGCACCTCTATATATATTTGAATCTAAATCCAAGTGTGTGCAACAGGTGCTTTGAAGGACGCCGCCGGCTGACGTATCTCTTGCGCTCGGACCTCGGATTCGTTAACATATACATATAATTAATTCAGATGCAACATTGTTGCAATTTTAATGTTTAATTTCACGTTGAAAATACGTTCAATTAATATTATAAGAGAAAAAGTTTGGATGCATGGATGGATGTTTGTTACTGTTTCACGCAACAACAACCAAACGGATTTTAATGGAATTTTGCAATAATATAGCTCATACATCACAATAACACATAATCTATGATTTATAATGATTTTGTGTAAATTAGCTGAAATATAATTGTCACATAAGTCAGTAACTGGCGTACCGGGCAGGGCGACATTTTTTTAATATATAGTGAACAACGGAGCAAATGGTTCTATATGGTAAGAGAACACCGCCGCCCATGATCAACTGCGCCAAAGTCCACGCATTGGTTGTGTTGTCGACTTTTTACGCCGGTTAAGCGGCACTTTTAAAGGTCTGCGACGTTTGCCGAGTCCACTAGTAAAACTATTAATTAAACAATTCTCTGTACGGAGTAGATCCATATAGGATTGACTGTGGCTGCTGTATTTCTTAATAAATTATATAATATTTTAATATATTGTATCAAGATTTCAAATAATGGTTACATTTTAAAAGAATTAAAGAAAAATAACTTATCGTTTATAGAAAATGAACTAATTTATATATTTCTGTATAGAATTAAATGTGTTTACTCCAATTGTGTAATTTAGTTGTTAATAAATTATTTTTTTTGTTAAAAAAAAATGACAGCTTCATAACATTCATTGTCACCTCTGCTTACCAACATTGATAAAAATCGTTCTTAGTGTTTAACGTGAAAGCACTGGCAATATTTTCTACATGTTTATGAAAGTGTAAGTACGTGTCTGGCAGGTGCACTTCAAGGTCGGGATTGGCAGACGCCGTAACCTCCATGAGTTGACCTTCAAATTGATACACTGGCCCAACCACTATTGCACGCTCGCGTCGGTGAAAGTTATAATGGGTACAATTTTTACCACTTTTTTTGTGAGAAAAGCCGACACCCGACGCGCAGACCTTCGAATTTGATACGCCCGTGAAAATTTTTGTGAAATATGCGTGAAGCTATGCGATGTTTTTTGGTTCGTTTCGTTTATGATGTAAGAATTGTGTTCGATAGGATTTTGTTACACTGTTACAATGTTTGCTCATTATCTTTTATATGACTAAGCTCTAGAAAATCCCCGGATATATTTATTGCCACTAAAGTGTATTGTTAAAACACGTCAATTATATATATTCGAATAAAACGTAATCTTAAATGCCATATTGTGGAAATTTCAAATTACTTAACAAAAACATGTAGATATATAATTATTATGTGATGTATAGAAAAAAATTTTGTTTTTACTATATCCTTTTTGCAGGTGGTCTCTTGATGATAAGATATCAACGCCACCGAAAGAAAATCATTCCGCAATTCGCGCTTTGGTTGTGTTGCCGGATTTAACGCCGCTTAAGCGGTATAACTTATTGGGCCTTCGTTACAGCTACTCACTCAGAGAAACAATTCATTTTAGCCAAAAAATTACACCCATTGAATTTATTTCGCTGGTTCTCAGTGGGCTTAACTTGGCACCGGTGGTAGACTGATTTTGAGTTTCAACGAGCTCCATATTTGTATTTATGTTGAATAACGAGGGCCGGCTCGTCCGAAGTGACACCACGGGCTCATAAAATACTCAGCGTGAAACGGTACTTATACTGTGTTTCGCAGAATGAGTGAGGATATCGGAGTCGGCAATACAACCGATGCGCGAACTGTGACGCGATTGTTCATGGGCGGCGGTGTTCTCTTGCCAATATAGGAAACCCATCTGCTCTGTTCTAAATGCTACACCATAAAAAAATATTGTATTTCATTTTAAATACTGTAGGGTTCTAGGTACTAGTTCCATTTCACACTGGTGTTCTATGAGTCCGCGGTAACATTTCGGACGAGCCGATCTAATTAGTGCGTCGGCATATGCTTCAGAATGGCTCTCCCACGGTTAAAAAATATTATTTGATTCTTTCTATCAATTAGTTACAGCCATTTCTTAAATTTTAAATTAATAACAAATAAACGTGTAATAGAATAACGCTATATATATTGAACTACATACATAGTTAATGGTATTGTTCCATTATAATAGAGACAGCCTTAATGGAATGTATGATTTACATCAAAATTATGCTATCATGTTTCTGTAATAACAAAATTGGGTTGTCTTCACTAGATCTAAGCAATTAAACCCTCGTGTTCTACTCCATCTACGTCATCTGATCTTTCTAACGGATGTCCAAAGATTCTCACGCTACTAATAGATGTGGCATTCCGTTCACCATTATCTTATATTGCTTTATAATCTATCGCTCTTAAAAAATAACAGATTTTTGTTTTTAAATCACACATAGACGTAGTTATTCTCAGCTGCAATATATAGAAATCAATGCATTTATTTGATATTTTCTTTTTATTTTCAAAATTGATTTATAACCTCTAAGTCATATCGGATTCAAAAAAGTTTTCAACGACCAGAAGTTTAAGAACTTCCAATTTTATGTTTTATTATATAGCAGACACTGGGCATCAATCATCTCTTAAAAAATAAGAGATCACAGCAAACAAACCATTTTTGTACGACGCTTAATTCCCACA
>DWCF01002477.1:0-23817 GCA_018230265.1 Delias oraia | reverse complement strand
TAGAACTGGATTTCCGTATCGTCACACACTCAACGAAATACAGCACAAGTACACATAGTCAATGCACCCACGTGTGAAAAATATTCTTATGTATCTTAATGAAGTAAAGAGCCGGCTTAGAATTGTGCTTCCCCAAATCATACTGTGGGTGTCGTAAGAGTCTAAGGGACAAACCGGATAGCGGGCAGCAGCGTCCTCTGCGTACTACAAAACCTTATTTCGATCGCCAACCCGCCAATCAAGCGTGGCGATTATGGCAAATTCTCATATTGCAGAAAAGGCCTATGTCCAGCAGTGGACTGACATGATGATGATGAAGATCATAAATGCTATGGTATCGTATATTCAAACAAGCACTTCTAAATATTATGTTTTTAAAGCTGCGATAATTATTTAATTGGTAAGTAACTTACATCTAAATTGACGAGTTTGGAGGTTGTAGGTGGGATCTGAACCTCTCGACCCTGACTGAACGGCTCTCCCGTGGCTTTCTTTCCCTCCACAGCCACGTACAAGTTGTGAGCCCGTGATCCGCCTGCTATGGACACTTTATACGACGAATAGGGTCGGAGGATCCGCGGCCCTAATACTGTTACGCTGTAATAAAAGATTTGTATAACAAAAACCAAATTTTAACAGAAATAATTAAAATTTGTTTAACTTTCACTTTTTAACAGCAATTGTAATGTAACCTTAAACATAATGTTAACACAATATGTTATGGTTAAGTGCTAGTGGACGCGGCAGATGTTGTCTGTAATGCCTTCTGCCGGGTCCAATTATGAACCCTCAGCAATCCATGGAAACAAGAAACCCGATAAACCATTACCCTATATTTTCGTAGTCGAATAAAAATATATGTTAAACCAGAATGTGAGCTATCTGTATACTAAATTTCATGAAAATTAGTCCAGCCTTTCTTATAAATGGTGTACATTAATCATTTTTGTTTTATGCATTTGTTATAGGTTTTAATGCCTTATTATTTATATTCACAAAAACTGTAAAACATCTATTAAAAATATAATTATAATCTAATAATCTGTCATATATATTTTATTAAAATGAGGCAAAGTAGCAGGAGGCTCACAATACTCACACTGCTCACAGAATAAGTGGACCTCCGCCCATGGACACCCCCAACCCATGCTGGGCGAGTGCGTTGCCGGTTTTATTTGACGGTTATAGTTTAGCTTATAAGGCACTTTAGTAAGAAAAAGACATTTCTATTCGAAATCAGATCAATATAAGTACTACTATACTAGATGAACAGGTCTATTGTCTATCATGGAGTAATTTATGTAATTGTGACGCATTCGAATGGCTTAACATAATGGCCTGTAGCCAAGACAATTAACAGTCATAAAAGAAGTCAGTATAAAGAGATTCGGTTTTATTTTTACTTTCTATGGAGAAAGTTGCTGTTGAAATTTGTTTGATTCAAATCGATCACGCATTTCTATAATTTTTAATTACGAATGGTTCTTCACGGAGTGAGGTACTCCTAGATAATTTGGACTGCTTTGTAGAATTGAATACCATTGGTAACATGATATTTTAAGTTCAAAGTGAAAGCATTACAAACTCTTTTGATTGTGTTAAAAAAGCTATGCTTACCATCGTACTAAGATTGAGGTACTTAATATAATTAGAATACTGTATCTTAACATCTTGTGTGACATGCTGAAAAATACAAACATAAAAATATATGAATACATTGATATAGATTTGAAATATATTCTTATACTTGGAAATGAAAAATCCAAACTCATACTTAGTATATATGGAGTTCCGCAGAATTATTCTCTTCTAGGTATGGGAAATAAAAATTTATCTCAAAACATCTCTGTCATCGAAATTTATAATTAACCTCTTAGCACTTATAAAACTTACTTTACTAGAAATAATGTCTCAAATATTCTGTCACTTTCTCGCTGATACGTATTTTCTGTTGCAAAACCAAGACAGAATACTAATAAAAAATTAGATTTTAATAAAATTCATAAGACTTTTAACTTCGACTTACATTTTATTGGAATATAAATTGTATTATTTAATACGCTGTATATTATAAAAATAATAGGTGATTAAATGTGACTATGATTGATAATAAAACATATACATAGAGCCATCAAGTATCTATTGAATGTATGTTTACTATTTCAATATATTGAACCAATGTCCTTGTTCATCTGACTCACCGAATAAATATTAAAGCGGGTGCGTCGGCGGAACAGCCTTTTTTCCTTAAATGGTTTGTTCTTGATAATTTGTCAACATATGACAAATATATTATCTTATGAAAGCTTAGGGAAATGCTATTGTTTGAATATGCTTACGCACTTTCTAATTGTTTAAAATATTTACAACTCTAGTTGGATTAATAAGGTATTTGAATAGTAACAAGATAATTTCAATACGGTATTGTTTCTTGTTTATAATCGTGATTTTCTTTATGTCATGTTACCGTCGCAAATTAACAACTTTAAATACTTACGTAAGTGCTGAGAATCAAGAATCCATATGATCACGTAAAGTCACTTATATGTGTATAAATAATATCACAGATTTCGTGCACATATCTTTTGCTGAAAAGAGGTGAGGTTCTATGCGATAGCGCGGGGCAACTGAGCGGTGTGGAGGCGCCTACGCATGGTGGCCTGGTGGGGAGCCGCGAAGCCTTGGGACAACCATTATGGACCTCCAATATGAGGAAACACTGCCTACACATTGGGCTTTATTTCCTATCCGTCAATGATATGAGAATATTTTTAAATAAACGAAATTATATTTTGATAATTTACATTTAAGAAAAATAGATTCACATTTTGAATTTACAATAAATATTCAGTTACGCCGTGCATATTTAAACATATGCTGTGAAGATTCTCAATTATATTTGTATATATTCGTATGAAATTTATAATCTCTTACAAATAAAATCCTAACATATCTTCAAATGTATACATTTAATTAATTAGGTCATTCATCCATATTAGATATAATTTGCAATATTATAAATATTGTATACAAATGCGTTATTAAACCCAGGAATATCTTGTTTATTGGTTTAATTTGGCAGAATTATGTCCTTAAAAACTTTTATTAAAACTGCCTGACGCCGAAAAACATATCATATCAGTTCTCAAATAACTGATATCGATATTTAAAAAAAGACGATACTGGTAGAAGCGTGAAGCGTTCTATGTATTTTTTAATGCTGAATCATAAAAGTTTGGCGTAGTTTGGCAATAATCACAGCGAAACCAGAGTTTTATATATTTGAACCACATATATTTTTGACTCAAGCTATCCGAAACTGGTTGATATTAAATTTAACTGTTAAATTATATCAGTCCATCAATGTTTCAACAAGTTGAGATCTACGTCTCGTTGCATTCCTTCAAACTTGTTTTTGCCAAGTATTACACTGCACTACAATCTACACTATAAGTTTCGCCGTTATGTCGACGTTTTGTCTAAATAAAAAAGTGTGATAAGAAATAATTATTTATTTGAATGTTTAGGAATATATTGAATAATTAAGAATCAAAAAAATTACAAATTAATTTAAATTTATCATGTAATAGGCAGCATTTATTATTACTTCAAATACAGAACTTACATCAAACATTAGGTTTATAATTTAAATATCAACCAAGTATTTATTTAATAATTTTTGTTATTTATTATTTAATTGTTTTCGATACTCTAACGATTCACATAGTTCATATGTGAAGAAAAATTATAAATTAATTTGTACCACATTTATAATTATAAGAATAATTAGTTTTTAATCTCTATTAAGATATGTTTCTTGTTTAATATCATAGTAACATACATATTATGCAAGATATATTGTAATCTTATATCGATGAGTTTTTGCACTAGTAAGGGTGACCTTTGAAACATGCTATTATATATTTGGAAACCTGTTAGCCCATGTTAAACGAAACACACTGAAATCTCACGTTTTTTTTGTCCTTCGACTACATCAAAGCTTCTTTTAGTACCGACATAGATAAACTCAGTCACTTTTAAAAAACGTATTACGTAATTAATTTACTTGTAAGTACCTACTGATCACCATTAAGTGCGTTTTGAGTTCAAGCACTCATAATATGTTATGGCGGTCACATTCGGTATGCGTAAAGACGTAAAAATCGCAGACAACTTATATGTTAAGAGAACACCGCTGCTCATGGACAACCGTGCCACAGTCCGCGCATTGGTTGTGTTGCCGGTTTTTTACTCTGCTTAAGCGGGCCTCCGATATACTCACTCACTCAGCGAGACACAGTCGAGATACTGTTTCAAGTACAACTACCGTTTCACGCTGTGTATTCTATGAGCCCGTGATATAACTAAAAATGTATATTTATTATGTGGTCAGAAAATGTTAAACCCACTGTTTCTTGGCTGTATTTAGATGTGGGCGCGTATGTAATTAATTAAAAAGTTAGATTAAGTGATTACTTATTTTATTATATGAATAAAGATATATTTTATGCAATGTCGATGGAGATGGAAAGATTTAATATTACGTAACAACTGGCAGACAAATCAGTAATGAATACCCAAATAAAAAATCAGTAACATTAATACGAAATTATTCAAAACATTTTCGATAGCGGTGGTTTTGAATGATGCCTTCAATCTTACAGCCAATGTTTTACTTGTAATTTTTAATTAAATTACGATTAATATACTCATAAGAAAACTATTAATTTCTATTAATACAAAATACGAATGAACTCAAAATTATGTCTAATGTACTTTAGTAAAAATTCATAATTACTAATCAGCAAGAAAAGAATCAATGGCACAGATGTTTGTAGCACTTATGTCTTTCGCATCTTCCTTTTCTTTTATAACTGCAGACACGTCCTTTTTAACATCTTGACGATGTAACTCAGCTGCCAGATCTGCATTATCACTTAATGCTGATGCTAACGCACTTTCTAAGCGTACTATTGTACGTCTTTCAGCGTCCAAGGCAGCTTTTGCTTCTGAGAGTGAAATATCTCCTTCAGAAGATCCATTATTTGTAGATTTCGCTTCAAAATCTTGTAGTTTGTATTGTAGATCCAAAACAAGTATTTTCAGATGAAGGACTTCAGCTGCACGATTAATGATTGCTTTTATACACATTTTTTATTGTATGTTACCGATTGCTAGAGTGTTATAATTTCAAGGGCTTCGATTCATACACTCAGCGAAAGAAAATACAAGTTATATTTCACGATGACCCCTCCCAATGATTATTTGAGATGCTAACCCAAATGTGGTTTTAGCCTTTGAAAGACTGGTATTTAAGGATAATAACTCGACTGTTCTTGTGTATATCTCTTACGGTATATTATTTAAAAAATCAATTTACACCTAATGGCCTCGATTTTGTTGAAATTACTTAATAATACAATAATTTCGAAATAATATAATAATAATTTTGTTTTAGTTAAAAGAAAACAATTGAAATAAAGTTGTTTGAAGATCAATCAATAAAAAAAAAGAAGTACAGTGATTTCATAGAGGTACCTTTTGCACTATGCAATTCCATTGTAATATCTCGTAGTTCGTCAGACGCACGCTGCCTTTCTCTGGCGTGTGCGGCGGCCGCTAATCTAGCTCGTTCTCGGAGCTCGGTGCCGGCGCTTGCACATTTCTCCACACGACGGAGCTCGTTTTCCAAGCGGGTGGCTTCACTAAAGAATATAAAATATTATTTTTTTGGTATGACAGATAAAGGCGGCTCTCTTCTATGGTAATAGATCATCGCCGCCCAGGAACATCCGCGCCACAATCCATACTTTGGTTGTTGACTTGTTTTATCTCCAATATACTCACTCAGCGAAACACAGTTCAAATTTTTTAACAAGATTTTGTTTTTTTTATAATTGAACATTGAAAAATACATACAACCCTTTTATAAATATTTCTTAATAGTAAACTAATAATAATATTTGCTTTAGTAATTTATATTACAAAAATACGTTTACCGGGGTCAGCTAGTAATGATATATAAGTAATTGGAAGTACCTACTAGTTAATTTATAATAGACTTAACGTAAATAAAAGTTTTTGCATTATCAAAAACATGTCTTCTATATCCACCCGTGGGAGAGCCATGCTGAGCAAACGCTGACGCACTATTTGGGCCGGCTCGGCCGAAGTGATACCACGGGCTCACAGAATACTTAGCGTGAAACGGTACTTGTACTGTGTTTAGCAGAGTGAGTTAGGATATCGGAGGCCCTTAAAAGTGCCGATTGAAAGACATAAAAAGTCGCCACCATAACCAATGCGCGGTGTAAAACTGTGGTGCGGTTGTCCAAGAGCGGCGGTGTTATCTTACCATATAGGAGACCCACTTGCTCCGTTGTCCTCTATACCATAAAAAAACTCGAAATTATTTTTGCTTGTCCGCCATATTTGTACCTAAGTAGAAAATATAGTTTATGTTCAAGTAAATTTTATGATAGATGTTCAACCAACCTCTTCGCAAGATCGTTACACAATTGAACTTTCTCGAGCAATTCAACGAACTGTTTCTGCGATTCTGCGTACATCGTTTGAAGAGGTTTACATTCTTGAACCTCTTGTTCGAGTACAGCTATACGTTGACTCAATTCTGCGCATTTTTCTTCGAAGAGCGAATTTTGATATTCCTAATGAATTTGAATATGCTGCAATGTATGTGAATGCTTTCCACGCTTTATGTACTGCTAGTTATTAAAAAACTTGGCCAAGTGTTTTGCTGAGTGCTTTCGGAGGCCCTTAAAAAGCTGCTTTAGCGGCATAAAAATCTGGCAACAATGATTGTTCATGGGCGGCTGTGTTCGCTTACCATATAGGAGATCCACCTACTCCTTTGTCCGCTATACCATAAAAAGGAAGACTAAATAATTGAAAATCTTATATAATATTAAAAGAGGTCGTACCTACTATAAAAAATATATCAATTCGTTTTTGAACGTTTACATCTCCAGTTCCTAATTTAGTAATGATTTTTTATATAGAATCGGTGGAAAACGAGAAGGAGGCTCAACTAGGGCAAGAGGTCCTTCGCCCATGGACATCCTTAGCCCTTACAGAGCCGCGATTGCGTTGCCTTAAATAAGTAAGACTATAGCAAAAAAAAATTGAATTTCATGACTCGAAGATGTTTCTATACGACTATGTGAATTAATGAATTTGAAATGAAATTGCGCATATGTGAAACATTACAACAACATCTCTAATTTAAAGTCATATAATATATTCTTATTGTCTTTAAATGAGATATTATGGTAGATAATTGTAGTTTATTATGCAAATTTTCTTAATTATTAAGAGAGACTGTCTAATATTATATAGTGACAGACAAATAAATAAAATTGAATAATATAAACATACAGCTATGTCCAGTTTTATCTTCGTATTTGTAAGGTCATCTTGTGCAGCAGCAAGAGCTTCTGCAGCTTTATTTGCTTTAGTGGTTGCAGCAGCCATTGAAGCCTGAAGTTCCCGTGAGATTTTGTTGGCGACATCACGATCTGTTTCCGTCGTATCTGCACGCATAGTTTCAGTGCGAAGAGTTTCTCTTAATCGAGATTCTGATGCCTGAGGAGTATCATAAATCTTATATTTATACTAAACTATTTATACCAAACTCCTCCGGAATAAATCGACCGTCTCTAAGCATCAATAATATCTATTTTTCATACTTCTAAAAAATAAGAGTTGTTCATCTAAAATATTTTAAAAAATCAATAGTTTTAAGATGAGGTTAAAAATACATAAAAAACCTTAAATGTTTCCTATCAATTTATACATTTTAATAGCGATAGTAGGAAATTATTCATTTAAAAACCCAGGCAATGTTTGCCGGGTACAGCAAGCAAAAGTATATGATTTGTGTATGTAAGACGAAAGTAATATTTAATTTTATATTAAAACACAAATTTATAGTAAATTTATAAGGAGAAAACCTAGTTTGTTCGTTTACATAAAAAATCAAAATAAAATCTTATGAGTATTTCAATTGTAAGAAGTTAACTATTTATAACAATACTTACATATAATAGTTCAGTTGTGCTAATAAATTCAGTGAATTGTTTTTCAAATAATTCAAAATCCGAGGGCGAAATCATTTTAAACTAATATTTATAAAAATATTATCTTTTATGTGTTAACTATTACGTAATTACGAATTAAATGCACAGTTATTAAGTCAAAATGCCGCCAATTTATTTGACAATAGTATTAGTCTTTTCTCTATGTCCATAGACTCATGAAGATTTTAGTAAATATTCTATTCTATTCTCTATTCTTTTGTCACAGACTGAAATCAAAATAAAGTAAACGATATTTTTATTCCAATTTCAAACATAATCTATCTTAGTTGATATAAGTCTGTTTTAACGTTGTTATTGAGTACTTAGTCCATCACTACAAAAAGTTATTTTCCAATCATCTATAACGAGAAATTACAATTTTATCATATTGGAAATGTGTCAATTATTATAGCGTCTTCTTGATAAGACAAAGCATTGCAGGGAATATTAAAAAGGCGGAGAAATTGTTTTTAAGGGCGAGCGGGTATATAATAGATGGAAATCTTTCTCAATCCCATTTCCAACAAAGACGCAGCTTCGATTCGACGGGTGAGTTTAAACAAATTTGTGTTTTTTTTTTAAACTTCAAATAGACAATTGATATTATATTGATACATATTCCATGTTTGAAATATATAGCGTATATATATTTTTTAATAAAATGATAATATTTTATGAAGGATTGTAATAAAGTTAGATTCAATTAATTTAAAAAAAATATTTAAAACTTTATCAATTATATTTATTTAAAAAGTTTGAGGTAAAACAAATGAGATAAAATTTAATATCTTAAATCGGTATTTTAAATAGGTCAGTCTCTTACGTTTAAACAAACTAAACCTACAGATTACACAAGAATATGTTCCGATCCAATAAAAACAATCAGGAAACACAGCCGATTTAATGCCAAGTGCCATTTTCACCCGTGGGAGAAGCCATGTTGCAACATACGCTGACGTACTAATTGAGCCGCTCGTCTGAAATGCACAGGCTCATGGAATACTCAATTTGAAATAGTAGTTGTACTTGAAACAGTTCTTCTACTTTGTTTCGATGAGTGAGGATATCGGAGGACCATAAAAATGCCACTTAAATGGCGTAAAAAGCCGATAACTCAACCAATGCGCGGACTGTGGCGCGGTTGTCCATGGGCGGCGGTGTTCTCTTACCATCTAAAAGTCTTGTTCACTATACCATAGATAATAAAAAAAGGATTTGTATTGTTAAAACATGCCAAAACAAAAATTTCCGGCAACAAACCCGCGGCACTGCAACGGCTAGTGTGGTTTATGGTCAGAGGACCGCTTATCCTATTTGAACCTTCAGGTTTTTTTCCCCCATTTTCATAAAAAAACAATAATGTTTAATTTGTTACAGTGAAACGAAGATGCGGCTGTTTAGTTTAGTTGCGTTGGTGCTGACGGTCACTATGGCTGTAACATTGCAATGCTGTGATGGGGCGAGCATCAGAGGACTACAAGTTGGGGAGGAAGAAATAGGCCCACTGCATATTTACCGCAACTACGGTTTGAGGAGCCATTACGATGCATTTGATGACTACGGCCATCTAAGATTCGGGCGTTCCGAAGACTGACGAAACAAATATTCGAAGTTTTAAACTGATTTCATTGCTGTAAAAACTGAAATATCTATGGCTGGTATGATATTAAAGTTAATTACATTGGCATAATTAATTTATATCGCTGTTTTATTAATATTCTAATTGACCAATTAATGTAAAATCGACTTGAGGAACTTCTAATCCCTAAAGGCTGGCTCCGAACCCGCGCGGCAAGGGTTGGTGTGTATATGGGCGGAGGACCGTTTATCCTTTAGATGAACCACCATTTTAATACAATATTCAAATAAATTCATATGCATATATAAAAAAAACTATTTACTCTATATAAAAACACAAATAATCAATTAATAAAATATAACCTTGCGGATGGATGTGTTTCATCTCGTTTTTGTAACAACAAATACACGTAAGCGAGAGCGTGACAGAAGATTTTAGACATTACTTTTAGTAAATCAACAAAAAAATATAATCTTGCTGATATGTTGCGTCTCGTTTTGGCAACAACAAATGAAAGGGTGCGAGAGCGTGATAGAATATGTTAGAAATTTCATATAAACCAACAAATAATATAACCTTTGCTGAAATGTTCCGTCTCGTTTTTGTAACAACAAATGAACATCAGCGAGAGCGAGACAGAATATTTTAGACATTGTTTATAGTATAGCAATGTAAACAAATCGAAACAATTTTTAATCTGTGCAGTAAACACGCATCACGAAAGAGAAAATTTAAAAATAATACGCAAAATGTACATTAAATTGGTTTAATCGTCACCAATAAATACATTATACAACATTTATTAAAACTAATGTTAAATTAACAATAAACTGGTGTTCGTGCTTAATACGCATCTTTCAGAATGTATAGTAATTTTATATATAATTAACAACGTTAAATGCCTTTACTGAAATAATTTACTATGGATAGATAAAGTCTACTTTCATTTCTTCCATTGTTTTACTTTTAATGTTATATATTTTTCATAAAAATATTGTAATAAACATTCGTTGTATTTATAAACAAAATAATTAATATGGGTTTCCCGCATTAAATAATCAATTGTAATAATTAATTCCCGCCAATTTTATGGCGTCTTCTTACGTGATAATGCACTGTGAATTAAAACACCATATGATCCGTAAAATGACACAAACCACAGAAAAATGCGATTTTGTATAGCAGCCATTATTTGACAAAACTGTTTTAATTTGCATTAATTTTTGATGAACGGCTAAATATAGGTATAATTAGGCACGTGTTATCACTACTATCATCTATGTTAAACTTTAATGAGACTAGTTAGTTTTCTTCTAACCTAAAGTGTATCTATCTACGGCATATTATTTCGTAGCTAGTACTAATTTTATAATTGTACTTGGTGAAATGAAGCGTATAAAGTAAATCTTTGATAAAATAAAATATATCCACTAAGTTCATATAATTATCATTAAAACACTGGAATATTTTTCATATATTAAAAAATCATGTTTTGATTGATGATTGATGTGTGTTTGACACTAGACTAATACTCTGATATTATTGCTGGTTAGGTTGTACTGGTGCGTTCATATGATGTCTCGCTTTTGTGTATTTCCAAGTAGAGCCTGCAAAGAAAGAAAAATAAATAATTTTAAATATATTTTATTAAATGCTTCTTAAATTCTTGCAAATCTATAATACACTGTTTAGTAATAATTTATAAATTTTTAATATTAAAAATATATCGATAATTATTTTCGAAGTAAAATGCATTTATTATTGGAAATGAGGAAAAAAAGTATTTAAGAAAACATCGGAATTTAATAGAATAATAAGTAGGCGTTTTGGTATAAGAAATTAAATAATTAATAAGCCGGTTTATTTTGACAAAATATTAAAACCAGTGCCAAATAGAATTATTATAATTGTGTTATGCTAAGTCAGGTTACCGGAAACTTATCCAGCTAGCCGCTTAAACTGAATTAAAACCCGACAGCACAACAAAAGCTGTCCATGGACAGCTATTTTACCAACATATAAAGCGGCGGTTAACTCAAACTGACAGGGTACGCGAGGTAAGTGACAGGGTAAGAGATCACAGCCGCTCATGGTTAACCGTGTGAAAATCCGAGCTTTGGTTGTGTCCTCGCCCTCACTCCACTCTTCCACCAACCCCACTCACTCAGCAAAACACAGTACCGTTTCTCGAGTATTAAATCTGCCACGCTAGTCACATGTTACCAAAAATATATATTATTACCTTATTAACAAAATTGACAATTGCCGTAGCCGGTTGTTCCGGTTCGAGTTCCGCGAAAACATGACACTGGTTGTCGGCGCCAGAAGTTGAACGAGCGACAAACGCGAATACACGCCTGTGAAAAAAAAATATAGACGATACAAAATTGAAATATCTAAAAATCAATATAATCATTATTACAACCACAGCATTTTAAGCCTTTACGCTTTAAAAATTGTTTCTGTTGTTTTCACAGAGAAGATAAATTTAGTCTTTCTTCAAATTATATATTGCCAATTATTCTATTGAATATAATATGATAATATAATATAATATGATACTACTAAGAGCAAACGAACGTGAAATTTGTCTTACTTCTCTGTTTGTTTCCCATTATCAACGAACAGGTATCGTCGTTCTTCTGGATCGATGCCAGCGTAAGAAACCGCATTGGAAGGATAATGGCGTCTGAAGAATAATTTTCGAGTCGAGTCAGTTAGTGTAATCCCACCGCCGAATACTTTGAAATGGACCACGTGTGATGCAGCCTGTAATGCGAAAATTTAATAATAAAATCCTGAAACACATACATACATTTTTTTTAACTGTTTACACACTATTAAAACACAAACAATCAGTAAAAAAATATTCTGTCTTGTTTTTGCACCCATAAATGCACATTAGGGAGAGCGTGACGGAGTATTTAAGATAGTTCAAGTAAATCAGTGTTTATCTTTAGGGGGATAATAATAAATTTTAATCTGAATGAATATTGAAAACTCTTGTCAAACGTTGGTATATAATCAAATTATTACTTATGATGTCATTTGGTAATATTTTGGAACGTTTTTAATAGTTTTTCCTATAGTTTTCATATTAATTAATTTGTTAATCGCAATAGGTAAAGATTTATTTGTGTTTTATTTACAAAATTGTTGAGTTAAAGAATTAAATCTTACCTTTCTCTGTAAGATAATTTGTACAGCTCGCTTGACGGCTGCGGGACCGGTCAAAGCCTCTGTATTTTCAGAGCCAAGTAGAAGGACGTTGCAGGCCGCACCCGTAGCGAGCAGAGCACGCGCCACTGCGTTCGCACTGCCACCAGTCCAGAGATCCCTATAATATTTAATATAAAATTATATAGAGATAGAGAGCCTTGTAGCGAAGTGGTTTAATAGATCTATCTTGAAGCGAGAGGTGTGGGGTTCGAACCCGGTCCGGACAGAATAAAAATAATATTTTTTTGTTTAGTACTACAATCTGACGGAAGAATACTTTATGCTAATTATATATTATTATTTCTATATATTTATTTAGGCTTAGCTATTTAGTGCAATAATAATTGTCAGACCTCTCAGGTAAGTTCAACGCGATGGGTAGAGCCAGCGGGGTGACAGTGTGTTGGTAGACTAGAGCTGAGAGCGAGCTGAAGACAGGTTCGTCCGGGCAGCCCCGGAGACGCACACCACGGGCTGTGGGCTCAATCAGGAAGTGACGTACTCCACCACTAGCGCGTACAGCGAGCCCGAACGCGCCGGGGAATGAGTTCGAGTCGCGTACAATGAACGCGCCCTCTTCTTGCTGGAGGAGGGCGGATACCGCTGTTCAAGAAGACAATTAGTACAATTATCTTATGAAATCAAGATTTATACGAATTAAAAATTGATACTTTAGGAAAAGTGTGTATGCAAAAGATCATGTTCTGGTATTAAAGACGTTTAATTTTAACTATTATTGTTAGACATTATGCCATGGTTAAGTTTTATGTCTTAATCAAACCAATCCCATTGAGTAGAAATGTATTATAGTGTTAGTTACTGAAAGTAAAGATTAACTGTGTATAAAACACTCATGGATTAGGCAGACATCGTTCTAAAGGTCAATAAACTAAAACTAAATTAAGGGTAAACAAATGCCGCCAAACCGATTCACTAAAACCAAAATCCTTCATTTTTGTAGTCGGATAAAAATTATATTCTATATTCATCCAGGATTTCAGCTAGCTCCATATTAAATTTCAAGAAAATCTATCCAGCCATTGTAGAACTGACCCAACTTTTTGATATACATATATAATTTTTACTAACCATCATCCCGTGATATATTGGGCTTGTACCAATATTGGCTGGTATCTTTCGCGAATCTAACTCTGTCAGGGGCAACATGTTGTAATTCTGACCCGCTGAGGCTGGACCTTCGCGACCCATTGCTTCCGTTGTACGTGCGGTACTCGGATTCAGGGCTGCCTTCACGGTCTTTTCTGTAAAATTTACATAATTAAATTACCTTTAAAAAGGAACGAACGCGACCCTGAGCTAAAAATGCGCTGTTGTGCAACCGGCATGCATGAATCCATGCGTGAAACAAAAGCAGAAGAGTCCTTGAACGATACGGTCGCTTGGAATTTGGAGGTGAATAGCTCTAATTCCTATCATAAATTAAAAAAAATATAAAAATCTGTTTTTCCTGATGATTATTCTCAGATCTGGGCTTATGGTGAACAGTTAGTTAATTTAATTGTAAACCCATACTATAATAAATTAAACTCTGCTAATTTCCTGACGGATCTAGTCAGTCTGGACGTATTCGTTAATAGTTAATAGTAGTCCTATGTGATCCTAATATACTTAATCTTTTATTTTATTTTTTTTTACTCTATAGCGGACAACGGAGCAGGTGGGTATATAGTAAGAGAACACCGCCGCCAATGAACAACCGCGCCACAATCTACACATTGGTTGTGTTGCCGGTTTTTTATGCCGCTTATGCGGCACTTTTGACGGCCTCCGATATCCTCACTCACTCTGCGACACACAGTAACAAGCCAACAACATCTAAGCCAGAGTTTAATAGAGTCTTAACTATGTTTCAATTACCTAACAGACGGTGGGGAGCGAGGCGGTCTCGCGGTGAGCGAGGGCGTGGGCGTGGGCGGGTATGGCGTTCGTGGATGTGTCGGGAATGCCGGTGTTCCTGCTCTGGATTCGGCGCGGGATTCTGTACGGGACCAGCTCTCAGTGCGTTCACGGCTCTAAGGGAAGAAATAAATATACATTTACATTTTATAACAAACTAAAAATATTTAATAAAATAATAAATCAGTAAATAAATTTATAAAGGACGGAAACGGAATAAGGGACGTGTGTATGATAAAGCATACTATAGTGTTAATTATGTCACCTTTGGGAATAAGGCCAACCAGGCATTGTCAGAGAATATTTTATTATATTTATTATATTTTAAGTATGTCACTGAAGCCAAAAATTACACCAACTGGGTTTATTTCGCCGGTTCATCGCAGGGCTTAGCTTGGACCCGGTGGTACGTTCAACAAGCTGCATTCTTGTTAAGTTGAATAAATATGTTTCATTTCTTTTCTTAACATATTTTTTTCTCAAAAAATTATTTAATTAGTATAGGGGTAGGGATCACCGTGGTGATTACGCCAGCAGTATTTTTTTTACACATATGCTAACCTAATTTTTTAGAATGTTTGGGACTACCCGCTTAAAATCGACTAGAGGAAATACTGCGAGCGATTCATATACCAAATTTTTATTCATTTAGATTATTAAAAAATAATACATTAATATAATAGTAATGATAATATGTAATAATAAAGGTTACTACTATAATAAAAAATACGAAACATTTTATAAAAGCACTGGGTAGGTATATACTGCGTGGTACGCTACATAAAATAAAGATTTTGTATTCGAATCTTATATTACGGTACTAATATATGTATATATATTATATATAATATAATATATACATATATGCATATAATATAATATATACTGTGTTAAAATAAAGAATAAGAAATAAAAATAAATAGATAATAAAGTAGAAATTCCTATAAATACTGTCACTTAGTATTTGAACGTGACTATCCCAGTTCCTAATGAGTACGTTTAAAAGAATTAAACCCAAGTTTTTGACTGTTCTTGCTGTCGTGTTCAACAACACAGATTGGGCCTTATTTTTAAACCATCTGTGGCCTTGTGAAATAAATTCTGACTTTGTTTTTTTTATAGTATAGCAGACAACGGAGCAGGTGGGTCTTCTATATGGTAAGAGTACACCGCCGCCAATGAACAATCGCAAAACTGTCAGCGCATTGGTTGTGTTGCCGGTTTTTACGAGGCATTTTTAAGGGCCTCTGATATCCTCACTCAGCAAACACGGTACAAGTACCCTTTCAGGTTGAGCATTCTGTGAGCCCGTGGTATCACTTCAGACGAGCCGAGCCCATTTAATGCGTCCGCATATGCTCCAGCATAGCTCTCTCACGGGTGGATCACGGGTAAATCAGCCAAGTAACAAACAATCTAGTATAACGATCGGGAAAAAATCTTTCGAACCGTCAATTCATTCTCTGGTGCAAGTGAGAGTAATCCGGGCGTGGGCGGCGTGGGCGGCGTGCTGCTACCATTCCATTCGCGTAATGTCATCTTCTCGTACATAAATTTTTTAGATGACGACCTGAAAATTATTATTATTTTATGTTCATATGATTTATATAATAAAATTAATACGTTTCCAACAGGAAATGGTGGTGGAAGCTTATAGCCAAATAGAAATACCTATTCAGTAATTAGTATATAACACCAGAATCCAAGGACAATTATTGCATATGGTTAAAATTTAAAATCAATCAGAAAGTCTTGATGGGAATTACTTATGCAATTTTTTCGATTAAGGTAGCTAACAAAGGCAGTTTGGACAAAATATGAAATATGTTAGTAAAACTAACGAGGGGTTTTTAGATAAATTATTCAAGATTTAGGTATGTCACCTACAATATATTATACATATATAGGTGACATACTTTATTTGAAACGAAAAAAGTTAAGTTTTATAATTATTATATTGTTTTCATAGAGAAGATGGCAAACGAGCAAGAGGCTCATCTAGTAATATAAAGCAAGCAGCAGTAATAGAATAACTGGTTCTTCGCCCATGAATAACCCTAGGCCATGCAGAGCCGCGGCTGCGCCTATATGGATAAGCGATTGAAAAATCATCATTGTTAATTGATTTTAAGAACCATTTTTAAGCAAATTATTATTCTAAACATTTACCTGTCAGGTGCTTGAGGGCTGATACTGTCAGTTCTGTGAATGGTTCGCGTGTTAACATGAAGAGGGACGCTGAAGTCGTCGTCATCATCAGCGAATGCTGTCGTGTCGCTTGTGTATCCGTCCACGCTGAAATTCATTACATTCTTGACTATACAATTAAACAAATGATTACTTCTGAACGTCATTTAGTCTAAGTTTACAGTTTAAAGGGCTTAAATAAATTAAAATGTGAGTTATGTACTGACTACTTCAAAATATATTTTTAAAAAAATACTCTTTAGTAATTTGGTATTACGTAATCTAACCTGATTCGCCAAATTATAAGAAAGCTAAGAACTAACTTATGTTGATGCACTAGGTGGAATATTTCGCACGTAGTGATACCATAGGCTCTCAGAATACCAGTGTGAAATATTTGTACTGAGTTTTGTTGAGTGAGTGACGATTCACCAAGGCTGGAGATTCACTTTACTGCATCGCATCAAATGGATAAATTTTTCACAGTGCTTCCACTGTATCGGCAACGTACATGCCAGTTCATTCGGATTTTCGTATTGATTTCATTAAATATCAAGATTACAATGGCATTTCGTGTGACGTCATAGGAACGCATCGCAAAAGTTGCCTCTTGGAGCAACGATATCGGCATTGCCAATGTGCGATGCGTCCATTGCATACGACACCGACCTGTGGGCGCCTACCTTAAGCCGGCAATGTACCTAAAGATTGGCTGGCGACGACTATCCATAGGCGTCAATAGCTTACTATTAAGGTACTTGTCTGCCTCGTTGTCCGCTATATAATAAAATAAATTACCGATGGCTTGCGGACCGGCGCACGTGAAGCCTCGAAGGCGCATCCCACTCGAGCGGCAATCTGGCAACCCTTTCTCTAGCTTCTTTCCTTTCTCTGAGCTTCTGCTGTTGTCTCTGTAGCCACGTCAAACCCGAATTGCCTTCCGTACCACTATCTGATCGTCTCGGCTCCCGATTTCTCGTTGTTTCATGCCAACCGATAGTACTCGTGGACCTCCAGGTCTCATTGTCAACCTTCCGCACACTGGGCGGCCTTTCTATCCATTCGGCGTCTTGGGAAACATCACGGGCACTACTCGGTCGTTCGATCCATTCTGTATCTCCGTTTGTGTATCTGAAAGTGTTATATAATCATGATAGATTATCGGAATTATCATCATTTCAGCCGATGGTCTCCACTCTAATACTTTCCTATCGGAAGTATATAAATTATTAATAAAGAAATAAATTAGTAGTTTATGAACGATATATTGTTTTTTTTTATAAAAAAAGAACAGTAAATGAGCAGATCATCATCATCATCAGCAACATGATCATCTAGGATAAGCGGTGTTTCTCCCATGAACACCCCAGACCTTGCTAGGCTGTGAGAGCGTCGTCGGCCGTTTAGGGATATAAATACCTATTTTTTAACGTATGTGGTATTGGTTTGAAAATACCTTTAAAGGCATCTGATGCCACAGTGGTGGTGGCACAAAATGCCTTTAAAAACACTCACTTGTCAAACGATAAACATATATTTTTTTAAGTTTCGTAGTACTTTTACAAACAAAGTCGTGATCGAACAATGAATTGTAACAGCAAACTTGGAATATCAACATTTAACGAAGTGATAAATTACACTGTCAAGACATAGATATTAGACGCTCGCGGTGCGACAGTGGACCATTTATGGCGACGATTATCTCGAAATAGCGACTTGTTTGGGTCAGCACCGCTTTTGAAATCAGCCATCGATCGAAACAGACCAAATTGTGAGACAGGTCCTCTAACGATGTCATTGATTACTTGTTATTAGGCAATGGTTTGAGAGTAAGGTTTTTTGCTTAAAGTTAAGTCCCACCAGATGGTAGCGGCGCTAAGGAAATCATGCTTGTTAAACCTTTGCAACTTATTTGTGACGTATAGCGTTGCCCAAATGTAAAAATTAGGCCCAGTCTTGGTCTTATCACACCTGGTATTGATCTTGGTCTTGGTATTGCGCTCCCAAACTTGGTCTTGGTCTTGCAAGTCTTAAAATTACTTATTAGACCATTGATATTTATTAAAGTTTACTTCAGATCTTAGAAAAACCTATCAGAATAGGAACATTTTAAGATTGAATTAGCACAGCCATAGTAAAGACCAACCAGATTTATAATATATGTCGAAAGATTTAATGAGATATTCCAAAAATCCCTGCCAAAAAAATAGCTGCGAGACGCCAGAGTCTTGCAGGCTTAGTCTTGCTCTTGCTCAAGTCTTACACGTATGATTATTAACTAAGATATATTATAACTTTAGGATTAGATAAATAAAGTTCGTAGAATATAATTATAGATGCAAAAATAAAATTATTAAATAAATTTATTAATTATTTATATAACTGTTACGATTGTATGAGTCTGATACACTTTTACGCCTCAACCATATAACCGCTCCAACTTCGTAAAAATTAACAACAGAGCTGGTATTTTATTTTCACTTTTTTACTAGCACTCAAAATGGATTATTTTGTGTGTTTTTAACATTCCCGAGTAAATCTTGTATGGAAATAAACTGTATGAGTTTATTTAGTGCTGAATTTCGGTACAATGTTTAATTCGGTACATTTTCACCCGCGGGGGAGCCATGCTGAAGCTTTAATTGGGCCGGCTCGTCCGAAATGTTACCACTAGCTCACAGAATACTCAGCGTGAATCGGTATTGTATTCTGCACAGTTAGTGAGGATATCAGAGGCCCTTAAGAGTGCTGCTTGAGAGGCGTAAAAAGCCGGCACCACAACCAATGTGTGACTGTGGCGCTGTTGTTCATAGGCGGCGTTTCTCTTACCATATAAGAGACCCACTTGCTAAGTTGTCCGCAATACTATAAAAAAATGTAAAATTTAAAAGAGTCGTATTGGTTTCGATTTCTCTCCTTAGAGGGAACGTAAAAAATAATTGACTGATATTTAGTATTTAAATTACAGAATAATACGTTTTATTTGATATACAATTTATGTTTGACACCGTAGAAATGCACGATGCGCTCAAATGTAATGTTGCAGAACGAACGGCCTGCATTCGCCCATCCCAAGTAATAAAAAATGATAACAAAGCTTTTTAAGTATAGCGCCAAGAACAAGTCAAGTAATAATTACTCAATCTTGTAACTACGTACCTTTATCTTTAATATATGGTAATTATGTAATGGTATAATTATGTTATATAAGTAATTTGTACATAAGAATAAACTATTAGATTGTACTCCATGAAAACTCTAATGTTACTACATATATAACCTGAATTATTTTTAAACCGCCAATATACTTTTAATGCTATTTAAAGAGGTTTCACGGCTTTGAATTTTATATCTTTAGTCTATGTTCATAAGTAAGATGTTCTAAATTTAGACCATATCATAATTGATCAAAATTCACGCCAAAATATTTTACGAGTGTATATAATATATTCTACCACAGACTGCCCTTTGATAGCTGTCAAACGTCAAAATGATATGCAAGAAATATAAGTAATAAATTCGTACAAACTTCAAAAAAAACAATAATATAATAATTTAGATCATAACATAAATATAACCGTACCAAATTTGGAGATCGTACAATATAATGGTATTAAAGCGACCATGTGCCCACGTTAAATTATTATATTAGTACACAACTTTGTTTTTTTTTCTAACAACGAAGCAGGTGGGTTTCCTATATGGTAAGAGAACTCCGCCGCCCATGGACAACCGCACTACAGTCCACGCATTGAGTTTCCGGCTTTTTACGCCTCTTAAATGGCACTTTGAAGAGCATACGATATCCTCACTCACTCTGCGAAACACAGTACAAGTACCGTTTCACGCTGAGTATTCTGTGAGCCCGTGGTTTCACATCAGACGAGCCGGTCCATAGTGCGTCAGCATGGCTCTGCCACTGGTGCTTCAAACAAATCTTTTATATATTTATAAACTATTCCTGAAATATAATTGAATACCAGTTGATTTTGCAATCACAAACTGGACCAGATTAAAACCGTTATCAATTACAGCGTGATTGACAAAAGATATCAATATCAGTCCATTATCTATGGCTAAATAAGTCTTGATATAAATTGATCTACAAATAAGGATTGATTCTATGAACATTTACTTATGCTTTTAGATAACTGTCAATTATTATTTAAGACTACAATATAAAACCATATTAAACTACTTATAGTGTTTTTAAATGGAAATCGTGACGCAAACGAACAGAAGGCTCTCCCAGTCACCACCAACACCTGTTCGGCTGCAGTTGCCGGCCTTTGAGAGATAGCTACACTCTATTTTGCAAGGTTCCCAAGTCGCATTGGTTTGGAAATGTCTCTACAAATTGAGTGGTGGTGTGCGGCACAAAAGCCTTAAAAATTTATATCTTTGTATTTATTTATTTTTGTCTATGCTCTTTATTACTTATTTTCAAAGTTTTTCGTTTAAAATGCAATATGTGATGGTAGTTAATCTTATGAGAGATAAAATTCAATCATTTGGCATATTTAATAGTTCAAAAAAAACTTATAAGCATTTCAGAGAATGTTACTACTAATAAGACATTACTATTTCACAACTTCAATCTACATGACCTGGGTTAGTTTATATTAAAATTATAAAAATAGAAATAAATCCTTAAAAGGAAAAATAGTTTTGTCGCATTCAAAGCTTGTTATTCAATTAACACCCACGACACAAAGTATCGAGGCGTCAAGAAAAAAATATTGAAAAAGACGTACTTTATTATTTAAATTAGTTGCCCTCATCAGTTTCAAAAGGAATAAATTATCTGCGTTTTTGCATAATTTTTTTACTACTCCTCCGCGCTTTGAAACAATTAAAAACCTACTTCCATGGATGTATCTGTAACAAAAATTACTTTTTCTATCGAAATAGTATTTTTTTAGATTACCCCGTTGTTTTTTAATGAAAATCGGGACGCAAAGCAGCAGCAGGCTCACCTAGGATAAACAGTGCTACACCTAAGGACGCTCCTAACTATTGCTGAGACACGGGTGCGTAACCGGCTTTTTAGGGATAGATAACTGTTTAGGAGGCCTTTAATTTATTTAGCCAAATTTGTAAATACATCAAAAGTCATCTATTAGTAGTGCGCGGCATAAACCGCCTTAAAAACGCTCAGTTGTGTGACAAACACTAAGTTGATACGGACAGAAAAACATTTGGCTTATATATGTACGTACGTTAGTATCACGTTATACAAGATTTTAGCAATTTCGTAATATTTTAAAACTTCGTTTTTTCTCTCTCTATAAACTTTATATTACGAAGCATTACATGTAATTCTAAAGCAAGGGATTTTAAAAAGGCATAATGTAGTATCTGATCAAGATATTTGGACGTCTCTGTGCTCTCATTGAATCGAAACCGAAATACAATTACAGTCATAAATAAACTGTCATGTGGATGTGAGATTGGTTAAGGGATATTTTATGACTCTTCTTCATTGACAAAGTGGGTCGAACGCTTAAATAAATTACTCGCATATGTACACAAGCCAATGTAGTGTTTTCATTTATATTAAGAGTTGAATGTTGTTCCCACGATAAAATATAAAACCTTTTAGAATGAAATTTAATGAACTTAAATGAAATTTAAAATAGAAAAATTTATTTTTATTTGTGTCCTCTTTAGTGACTCAATCAAATGTAACTATGTCTATTGTAATTTTAGCGAAGTAATTCTGAAATTTATTTATGAAACTAAATGAACCGGCTCGTCCAAAATGATATCACGGGCTGACAGAAAACTAGTGTGAATCTACTTGTAATGTGTTACGCTAAACGAATGAAAATATCAGAGGGCCTTGAAATTATACAGCTTAAGCGGCGTACATTGGCGGTAACGGAACCAAATCGCGGATTGTGCCGCCGTTGTCCATGGGCGACAACGGTGATCTCATACAGCCCCACCTGCTCTGACCGCTATACATGAGTTCTCTGACTCTCTGTCTCTCTAAACAATTTTTATCTGTATCTCGTCAATATATTGAAATTGATGGTTTACTAAAAATACACAGCAAAGAAGTATTTAGACAGTAGTGGGCGCAAGCTTGGCCTCCACGCCTACGAATACAGGGACACATGTTTTAAAACCAAACGCTCCTTATTGCAGTGTTTAACTGTGCAACAGAGGCACATTATAAATTGCGAATGACCTAATTGCTTAGGCATTCGTCTATATACAGAGAGGGAAAGAATATTTCTGGTTATCATTAGTCAGACATTCAAGAACAGTGGGTGTTCAAAGTCAACGATTCGTTTTTGTTCATTAAATTGTATTGTACAATATACTAGTGGATCTTATATATCTGTTGAAAAAGTATTTTTATTATAAGAACTATTAAATGGTTTTAAAATTATAAAATAAGCTGAAATTAAGCTATTGTAGTTTTAGTAAGATGTGACTAACCTTCCGTTCCGCAAAGGTGTGGTTTGTTTAGCTGATGTCGTTGTTGTGGTTACGTCCTCATAAGTCAGCTTCCGTAGAGTCCTCGGTGATAGTGGCGTACGTGGTGATGGATCCGGAGTAAGAGTAGGTTCATCATCATCATCTTCTATCTGCTGGTAGCCTCTATCAGTCCCGAGAGCCCGCCGCACCAGTTCGGGACTGGCGAGACGATTGGAGGCGCGAAGCATACCGGGACGAAGGCCTGGGGCGCCGTAGGTGAATGGCGCGGAATCGGTTCGTGCGTGATACGGTATAATGGCTTACACCGGAATCTAACGGTTATCTACGGTGTTATGGTATAATCCTTATTTATGCATGGCCATAAAGTATTCT
>DWCF01002476.1:0-23817 GCA_018230265.1 Delias oraia | reverse complement strand
ATTTCTTTCATTTATTGTATGTTTGAGGTCGCGGGCAACGGCTGGGCCCAGATCGCTCAAGATCGTAATAGGTGGGCGTCTTTGGGGGAGGCCTATGTCCAGCAGTGGACTTGATAGTCTGATGATGATTGTGTGTTCATGGGGGAGCGCTGAAAAGCGGCACTCCGCCACTTGTAGTGGGGCATACAGGTAAGCGTTTCTCTGTTTCAAATATCCTTGTAATTTTTATATTTCTAATTTTTTATTATTTTTTTATATTGTTAAACTTGTAATAAATAAGCCTGTTGGTTACTAAACATTTTAAATCTAACCCTTAATTCAGAATGGTTCAAGAAAGAAACAAATTTTAATACTTTACTGTTAGTCCAGGGTTTTTTAAATTAATTGGACAGCTCCAATTACTTATTAATTACTATATTTCTTTCGAGCATGATGAGAAAACTCGGTCATTATAATCACGAGAGGTTCTTGAAATTTTTAGTAAAAATAAGAGAAAATCTGAAATTATGCAAGAATTAAGAATATTCTATGTAGATTTTGTCTAGGTATAAAATCTGATAAAAGAATAAGATTTATTTTAAATTTTACATTCTTCGATGAAATTACAGTGGGTGGGTGATGTCATACATAATATTTTCTGCCTACCCACTTTAAATTATGATATGACTGACTATATTTGATGCGTATGTGACGAATTCAAGTGTTAGGTGAATCAGACATGACTTCCTTCGTCAAAGGTCTGTGCTTTCAGCTTTTTAAATACAGGCCACTCAGGTTTTTTATCTGTGGCAATACTGTTGATCAGCTGTGTTTATATTTGCTCCCTTTATTTCTGTTTAGCTACTCAGACTACTATTTCTTTCGAACATTACTAATAATTGTTAATATAGTACCCTACATTGGAATGTGTTCCAATTAATATAAATTAGATTTAAGGACAAAAGAGGCTATCTAGATATTTAAAAAAACAATAATAATTGTATTAATAATATACTCTTTGTAATAAAAAATACCGTAGAGTAAAAATTAGTAAGAATTATTATGCCCTTGATCTGGTGCATCAAAATATACAAAGAATGTGGAAGAAAGACTTCGAGATTAAACTTTTTATGGTACAATTCAATATTTATATTATGTGCATTATAGAGCACTGGCTACAAAAGTTTGAATTTATGTTTAATTTCTGTGAGCACCAGGTGGCAAGTTCGTCCAGTAGATAAAAAGCCATAAGAGGTGGCTCTTTGATAATAATTAAAATAATTTGAAATTTAAAGTAAGAACCCGTGGGAGAGCCACGCTGAAGAATATGATGACGCACTATTTATATCGGATCGTCCAAATACTAATCGTCCGTCTATAACGTCCGAATACTCAGCGTGAAACTGTACTTGTACTGTGTTTCGCAGAGTGAGTGAGGATATCGGAAGCCCTTAAGTTCCGCTTAAGCGACGTGAAAAGTCGGCAACACAACCAATACGCGGACTGTGGTGCAGTTGTTCATGGGTGGCGGTGTTCTTTATCATATAGGAGATCCACCTGCTTCGTTGTTCGCTATAGAATACAAAAAAAAAGATATTAAGAGCCTCTCTATTGAGGGTACTACAGAGACAGCCTGTGTAGAAGTTGAGCATATAATTGTAAGTGTATATCGACTTCTAACTGGGTTATATAATTCCGGTATGTTGCTAACAATATTTTCAATACATGTCGCTAATGTATCGAAAATTCTAGTAGGTTGTAAAAACAAATTGGTCAGATAATATGATTTTAACAATGATACGAATTTAGTTGAAGTGGGATTGTTATGTAATAAAATAATGTTAAAGTCACCACAAATTATTTATAAACTTGTTAGATCCACATATTTTCAATAATAAATTTTATCGCACAACATTACTTTGAAATCAACATAGTGCAAATTCTGTTTCCCTCTTAATAAATTTGCTTCCTGAGGTAATGTGTTTTCTCTAGAGATGAAACATACAGTAAGAAAACAAAATAATTAATTAGAAGTGATATGAGCTAACAAACATTCAAGCAAAATAAATAAAAGATTGAGGGAAGTGTGAGAAATACCAAATTTAGAATCCAGAAAATTATGATTTTAAAATGCAGACCTCGTAATGAATCTGCTATTTTCTATGATTATAATCAAAATAAAATGAATGTAGACATATTTTTTTTGAATTTGCAGTTTTTTTATAATTTTTAGTAAATAAACAAAATTAATTGGATTAAGCTATTAAACAAAAAATTACTAAGATTATAAGATTCATTAATAATAATAAAATATTAAATATACTTTCTAAACGTACATAAGAGCTCGAAACAAAAATCATCATATATACAAATATTATACACATAAAATCTTGTTTAATTTGCTTAAAAAAAATAATTAAAAACATATAAATTAATAAATTTATGAAAGTAAAATGAATTTATGTCTTGAATTGACCTAAAAAAATTAATTAAACTGAGTTGTTCGACTCGGCCTGCAATTTAAAAAAACATTAATTAAGACTGCTCTTAATAATACTCTTCTCACAGCCACAATTAGTTAAAAAATAAGAGGAACTAAATGTTTTTATGTTGCCAAATATCGAATGCTTTTGACAGGTTTTGTTTCTGACTTAAGGTTTAAAGACTTCATTACAAAGAAACTTTCAATTTTTAAGTGATAAAAAGCTAAATTATTTAAAAAATTCTCAGGAAGTCCTCGGGCGAGACTAAATGAGCACTTACGAAATTTAAAGCACCTTTTAATTATAAAAAGTATGAAGTTAAAATCAAAGAGCGTGCTAAGTAGGACGTAGCGTCCGTAGTTAGTGGAGCGGCCGCTGAAGTCTAAGAGCTTGTTCACATATTCAAATGCAGTGAAATATTTATTTTAAAGTTTCATAATTTTTTTATAGTTTAGCAGAAAACGGAGCAGGTGAGTCTCCTATATAGTAAGAGAACACCGCCGGCTATGGAGATTGTGTTGCCGGCGTCTTACGCCACTTAAGCGATATTTTTAAGGGCCTCCGATATCCTCTCTCACTCAGCGAAAGACACTACAACTACTGTTTCACGTTGAGTATTCAAATTATAATGAAATTTAATTTAAAAATGAAGATATATAATAATATACATTATATTTAAACAAATATTTCTTATAATACAAGGTTTATAAAGATTTAGTTTTAATGGCAAAGGTAGCAAATAACCAGGAGGCTCACCCAGGGTAAGCAGTTCTTCGCCTATGGACATCCCTAGTCCTTCAAGAGCCACGAGTGCGCAGCCGGCAAAGGTTTTTTTATTAGGTTTAATAATATCGAAAATAGTTTAAGGAAAAAATGATTATTTTATAAATCATTTAAAGTACCACCGTCCATATTTAATGTTTAACATAATAGAACTACAAAAACAAAACTAATGAATCATAGGGTTTTTTTTTAATTTAAAAATATTTAATAGAAACTCCAACGATAGAAAAACCTATTTAAACTATTTAATTTATCAGATCTTTGTCTATTTTCATCGCAGATGTCGTGATAAGCTTGCCTGCAATTTATTTTTAAACGTGTCTCTCCCGAATTTTACGACTTTTTTTTAGTCTCGATGATAATACCTCATCTCATTGAGCTGTTTCTTTCACTCCTCTGAGGAAATGTTTTATTAAGTGAAAGAATTCTGAAATCCCCAAAGGTAAACATTTCATAGTCTAATCCCAACTAAGATTAAACAGTTACAAAGGCAGCTTATTAAATTTCCACGCTTATCCATTTTGAAGAGTTTTTCTACAAACAGGACTTGGGGACATGCATTTCGGAACCTGTTGTACATTTGATACCAGGACAGAAATGCCGTTTCAACTATCGTTTCACGCTGAGTATTCTGTGAGCCACTTCAAACGAGTCGGCCCAAATAATGCGTTGTGTGTGTCGAATATGACGATTTATAAACATAAGTTTATTCATTTATGAAAAAAACTAATTTCTAAAATTTAATTTTTACAAATATTATTTTTGTCCCCAGTGTAGCAATTCTGTTGAAGGCACTTAGAATCGCAAGCCACACAGACATGGGTACAAAATTTGAAAAATAGATCAATCATATTAACCTGTCATGTTGCCAGATCTGATATCGGTCGAACAAATTCATAGGGGCTTTCACCTACTTCTATCACTAGGACATTGGATTATATAAGAGGTATTATTCAAATGAGATTCGTTGATATTTGGAACGCGGACAAAAATATTCTTTAAACTTTTTCGATTAAACGTAGATGAAAACGCTCAAGAATAATATAACGCCATTATAAAAAGATTAACAATTTAAGAACATTTTAAGATATTGTAATAAATAATAGAATTGCAAAAAATATATTTAAAAAAACATTTGAAACTCAGAATTTAATTCTGAATCATATTTTTCCAAAATATATACTTACATAATACTAACATATTTGTTAAATTTTCGAGGAAAATTCTTTTTTCTTACATTTTATATGGAGTGATGTTTTTGATGACACGTGACTGACGCGACTCACCCTTAACTTCGATTTCCACATTTTTGGATCAAAAAATATTTTATATAGCATTTTTTCGTTTTTCATTTTAAATAATATGTAAAAACTTATGTATACGATTTTTTTTCATTGACAGTAGAATTCAATTAAATTAAAATATAATTCGAATGAAATGAATGAAAATGAAAAAAAAAGAAATTAAATTAAATACATAATTGGTACATCTCACAACATCCCATTTTTTTTTAGTATAGCGGATAACAGAGCAGATGGGTCTCCTATTTGGTAAGAGAACGCCGCCGCCCATGAACAACCGCGCCACAGTACGAGTATTGGTTATATTGCCGGCTTTTTAGATGCTTAAGCGGCACTTTTAAGAGCCTCCGATATCCTCACTCACTCTGGAAACACAGTACAAGTACAGTTTCACACAGAATGTTCTGTGAGCCCGTGATATCACTTCGGACGTGTTGACCCAATTTGTGCGTCAGCATATGCTTCAGCACGGCTCTTCCACGGGTAATATATATTCCAAAATATATAAAAACAAAAGCATCATAAACTGGTAGACAAATAGTATGAAGGGGGGAAAGAGGCGTAGGTTTATTTCTATTAAAGATCGATGTTGGTACGGGAATTTATGATTTTAAATTTATAACGAATTATTAATAGCTCAATGTTTCACAAAAACATACATTATTTAATCATTTAAGTATGAAAATAGATTTATATAATCGTCCCTTTGTGTTATCTTACCACACAATATATTAACTGGAAGCGTTAATATTATGCAGTGAATGAGTTTCAATAGTAAAATAATGAATTCTGATCGACAACCAAATTCGAAATGGAATCCTTACTATCAACATTAATTAAATATAAACAAATGGGGTTTGTTTATCTGATTTTGATATCATATTACCAAGTAAATGTATGCCTAAATGATACAATAACAGATAGGTTACATTTTTATATAATTTACTTAATGTTTATATAAACTGTTATTATTTACCCGTGGGAGAGTCATGCTGAAGCATATAATGACGCACTAATTGGGCCGGCTCGTCCGAAGTGATACCACGGGCTTACAGAATACTCAGCGTGAAACTGTACTTGTACTGTGTTTCGTAGAGTGAGTTAGGATATCCGAGGCCTTAAATATGCCGATTAAGTAACGTAAAAAGCCTGCAACACAACCAATGCGTCGGCTGTGGCGCGGTTGTCCATTCTCTTACTAGGAGACCCACCTGCTCCGTTGTCAGCTATACCATATAAAAAATATATAATCTTAACCATAAGATAAATCCACATACAATTAATAATACCTCTTTCATATAAGATAAGTTTTGAAATCAGATTTTTTTATTATTTATATATATTTTTAAATATAATAAGAGTCTTATTTCATAAAACTTGTAAAATTAAAAATTAAAATAAATTTTCAATAAACACACAATATATTTAATAATAAATAGATTATTCTAAACAGAGAAAACAATATCGAAAATCTTGGCTCATACCAATCAAAACAAATCCTCAATACTATCATTTTAATGTCTTATATCTGAATTATCGGAAGACTGTTTTCTCAAGATACAGAAAGGCCAACTTTGTGGCCCGCCTACTTATTGGCGAGCGATCGAGTGGAAACAAAACTCCTATATACTTTGTTTTGTTGATCCTTTTCTTGACGGCTAAGTTGTTTAACCTCTAATAAAGTTTTTCTTTATTATATTTTATTTATAGAAGGCGGAAGTGCTTTTAGGCTTTATTAGTATATTAGTTTATATTATTTACAATCCAGATGAATATATGTTAGAAGTCACCGTATGAAGAATGTCAGCTAAGCATTTACCTCGTTTCCGTGAGTTACACGTGCCTAAAGTTATACACAGCGTTGCATTCTTTAAATGATGTCCTACATATCTTTATACCTTTTTGAAAATTATAAATCACTACTGTTCCAATTTCGAACATACTCATTAGTCTCTAGTTTACATTTTAATTTGTAATTTTATTAATTTGTATTCTTTGATTAAATAAGTTTTAAACATTTTGGTTTTTTTGAGCTCCTGCTTGCCATTAACATAATTTATATTTAAAGGAATAGTTAAATTTGTACTGGTTTGTAATATATAATATCTGCTTTAGGATACATATATAGGAAATTTAAAATATATAAGACCCATTAAAATTGCTATTAAATAATATTTTACATCATTATTTTTTCATGACACATAAAAATATGATTTTAATTATTAACGTTTTACAAATAACCTCTGATAATTTCACAAAATTGACTAAACTTTCTAGACAAAAGACAAATGCCACTTGAAATACAATAAATTAGAGAATATAGATTAAACAGGTCAGCTGTTTATAAACGACGTAGGGACTATCAAACATCGATCATAACATTACCTGGCCAACGAAAGCTTTATCATTCGCAGGCTATTATGATGCAATCTACTCAGCTGGGATTAAATATTACAAGTAGGGAAAACTCTCGGGTCTTGCCTCCGGATAATGTACGGAATAGACGTTGATCGATGATGCCCTCTGCTGTTACTGTGCTCATATTCGTTTAATTTGTAAATCTTCAGATATATTAACTACTTAATACATCTCACTCAATACTAACTTGTAAGGAAGTTATAATTGTTTGTTTATAACAAAAAGTTAACTGTAGCTAATGCTAATTCTTCAAAAATTATGTATGAATAAGATTGAACATATATTTTTCATATACATTACTGATTGAATATACATTATTACAACATACATTATTGATTCAATTTTTATAACATATATTTTGAAAGTTAATTAAATTGATATTAAAGTTAACTACCAAAAGTACGTGTAGTAAAACAAATATAGGAAACAGGTCCCGGGTGTTAGATACATATTCATACCTATTACAATAAATTGTCGTGAATTTGGCATAGTAATGATATTGTCTACGAATTATATGATCAGATTACAAGATGGCGCCATTTGTGTCTTAGCTACGCAGTTTCATACGAGTTATTACACTTTCGGATTGACACAGATACAACCGAAATACATGCTAATTTACGTAAATTAACGACATAGACAAATTATATTTAATTTTTAAATATTATTTTTGATTTAAATAATATTCTGGTTTCTCGGTAGTTTTAAAAACGCCGGACCAGATTTAATAGTTACAATATTAGTTTTTTCGTATACCTACTATTTTAAAAGTAATTAATATTTAAAAATAGTTTTTATTAAAGCACAAAGAATTTATAATACTTAAATTATAATATTTTGCAAAAAAAATACAAAATTATTGTAATTTTGTAATAATAAGAATAAATAATGAGAAATATCTTTTAGGCGGTTTAAATATGTTTAAAATTAAATATTAATATAATTTATATCAATTATTTTTTAAGTTATGTTTTTATAAATGATAAAACATGGGATGTTTTGCGTATAAGTCGGGCGGAACTAATAATGACATTGATTGTGATTGAGAGGTACGTAAGTGTATTATCATTTCCTATATCTACTTTAAATTGATATCAAACAATTAAAACTAGTATTTCATTAGTACTCCAGACTACACTTCAACGTACTAATAAAATACTAAGCCAACCGAGATTGACTTTCAAAATCTTCAATCTTGATAAAAAGGCCTACCGTTGCAGTAATAGCGTGCGAGATTAACTTTTCCACAAGATAAACTTGCCCCTTTATATTAAATTATTCTGAAACTTGTGGGAAAGAGATCCTTAGGGATAATTGATTCATGTTACGAATGTATTTAGTCGTGCTGAAACAATTACTTGCCTTAATAGATTATTTTTCCAATATTATATTACATAGAGATTCAAAATAGGTCTCTGGATGTAACTACTTCGTGTTTTAACGAATTAGAATTCTTTTAAATAGTAAATACATAGTAATATACTTACATAACAACTGAATTGTGTTAGCGTTAGTTATTTGATTTGCAAATCACGAAGCTGCCTAAAAGCCTTGACGGCGCACCCTCAACGACATTTACGATTTTAGCATACAACAAATATTCTGAAAAATCTAAGCAAGTGTTTCGTTGTTATAGGCAAGGGTTCGAAGTTCAAATTAAGTTGTCGTCATTATAACCTGTTTTTATTATAGTGCATAACTTTATTACTGCAAAGATACGAATTAACTGGTCGCTTTATGCACCGATGCAGAAAAAGCTGTGTTAAAGTCTTGCTAATTTACGTACCGGGTATGGGCTTACTACTTAAAGGAACCGACAATTTATTTCGTTCTTGTATTACGCAACAGTAGATGTAATTCTGCGAGAGAGTAACAATGTTTAGGACATTGTTTCAAGTAAACTAATCTTTATTTTTTTATTCTGTAGCGGGTAACGGAGTATGTGGATCTCCAATAAGCGGCACTTCTAAGGGTTAGCGTCACTCATTCTGCGAAACACAGCAAAAGTTCTGTTTCACGCTGAGTATTCTGTGAGCTCGTGTATCATTTCGGCCGAGCCGGCCCAATTAATGCGTTAGCATATGCTTCAGCATGGCTCTCCCACGGGGCATTTATAAGCAAGGAAGTTTATAATTGACAAACAATAAGTTTATATCATCTCATCCTTTCGCTATCCACCAACGTCATAGAATTCCGCAGTTTGTGACTTTACCTTACAAAAAATAAAAATAAGAAAAAGATTTGTATGAGAAATTGTTCCATAATCAATCACTTAATATACCTAGCACAGTTTATAATCTTCCTACACATACCAACCTATACATACCAACAATAATATTATTTGTATGCAATATACAATTTCACCTGGTACTCATTTAGCAATTCTCTTGAACGAATCTTGAATATTTATTCAGTAAATTACTTTGCCTACGTGGAGTTTGCTTTAAATTCGTTTGTTTTAGATAGTTCCTAATTTTCTTTGTAAATTTTACTAAATATTAATCACGATATTTCAATTTAAAGTTATTTTTATAGCTACGGCCTTTGGTCGATTATATTTGAAATTATTTTGTAAAAATTTATGAAATTTATAGAAATTCAAATATTGTTTATTGTTTGTTGAAATTAATATACTCTAAGAAGCTAATTAAGTTGTCTGATGACGTACCCGCCTTGGTTCGTGCCTTACGCGAACTTCAGCGAGTTTAAAGATATGCCAGAGTCGGTGATAGCGATCGGTTTGGCTGGCATTCAACAATAGTTATTTGAAGGTACACTCTGTCAAGTTGTGTAGTACTTGTGAATTTTAAGAAATAAAGATAGTCAATAGTCAAAATGCAACAGATTAGGAATAAGATATGTAATTTCTTATACAACTGCCAAAGTTCTGTTCTGTCTATCGATATTTCAAGTCAATACATTTCAACAAGTTTGAAATGCTTGAAACCACTAATTAGTTTCGAGAAAGGGTTAAAATATCCAAGGTCATAGTATTTAGGAAGTGATTACAAAATTATACGCATAACTTTCAATTCAATTTGTCTATAAAAACAAAACCAAGTTAACAAATGTTATTATTTAATTTGAAGATTTAATAAATTTCAATTAATTGAGAATGTTCATTCTGGTGAGTTTTTTTTCTTCTGTTACAATATTTTTTAATATTAACGGACACAAACCACATTTTGATAAATGTGTCAAACTTAGAGTCAAAACGCAGGTAACTATGCAAATGGGTATAATACATGCTTGAAGAACAATAATATAAAATATAAAATATGATGTAATCTGAATTTTCCACATTGCTAAGCGAAACAAATGCTTCAAAACAACTAGGTAGGTATAAAAGTACGCTGATGTATGCCTTTAAGGGAACAACTTCGCAACAATCACTGTAATTTTTCCAAGCTATGAACATAAACTACGGTTGGTTATTTAGAAAGTACTATCCTTTCCCGCTCCAATTTAGTTAAGTAGTCTGAAATGCCTACAATTTAGCACATCCAAATAAAAAAGACGATAAAAAGAGCTTTAGCTTTGAGTGATTAAGAGCTATAATCAAGCAATTGTGAGGAGATTTCAGCAATTTTTATGTCTCCAAAGCGTAGATGCCATCAATCAAGCATACTCAGGCAATAACAATGATGAGGAAACTCTCAAACTTTGGAATATTTAAGAGGATGTAATAAACGCCGAGGAAGGCGTAAGTTCACTCCTCATAATCGGGAACATGTATTCGTCATTGTCGGCATGTTAAATGAGCGTCGTGTTGTGAATAAGAATTTCGGTTTAATATTTCGTACTCGGTTTTCATTAACTGTAGCCTGTGGTATTAGAAATGTTTCTGTGATAGAGGCACAATGAAATATTGCTTTCGCCGTTGGATATACGTATATATATATGATATATAGTATAGGATATATACCTATAATAGGTATATATCTTTTTATGCAGGCATTTAAAAAGCCTGTTAATTTAAGATATGTTAAACATTCTTCTTTGGAAAATGTGTGTGTTTTTCACATAAATTGGTATTTAAAATAATAATTACAAAAATACTTTTAGAAACAAATTCGATTTTTGCCATAACATTTATTATATAATATTTCTTTATAATAATATAATATAATGTTATGCTTCAAATAATTAAAAATATCTGCCTATAAAACTCAATACAGTTATACTAGTTCCGTTATCTTACATTAAAACACAGTCGGTGAGTCTACGTAACAAATTAGTTAATTTCAAAGTTGGGAACTTAATACCAAAGTCAATATTACGTATATTTCGTAACTTACACTTCTTAGAAAACTTCCAACAGGTGGAAACAAAAATTGTTTTGTTTTAATACAAAAGTTTAAATAGCGTACCTTTACAAAAGTTGTTCTCTTTGTTTTAATGTGAATGCTTTATAGTCTATTTTTTACGTCTAGTTAATTTCAGAGTTTATTAAGTTGTTAACATTTTTAATTACGTCAAAATCTAGAATGCTAATTCAGTATAAATATTATTGTGGTAAAATTGTTGCAGTCATTTACTAACAGTTCATATTTTTCGCTCACTCGTTTTTAATATAAATTTGAAATCTTTTTGAACCAAAATTTTTTCACCTGTGATTTATACTTCTTTCTATGCCCAAATCAAACTCAACTAAACACAAATATATAAAAACAAAAACACCAATAAAACAACAAAACGCACACCTAAATGAAGGTGCAGTAAAGAGTTTAATAACGACGGATGTCTTTAAGCGAAGTTTGAGATATATTTCCAAGACAATAGAATACAAACTGAAAGTTCTTGTTTGCACGATTAACGAAATAAACTGTTCCCTAGTTAGTATTCATGGTGTTCTGCTCATTGTGTATTCAAAAGGCGAATGAAAATGAAATATGGAGTATTCTCTGTGCATTTTGAACACAAGGTGACTTGGTGATATTCACACCACTTATTTGAATGCCCTTTATAATTCGTCTTTGTTAAACACGTTGTTCAGACAGGTTCATTTGACAGAGAGTCAAGTTATGATTAACGGCGGCATTTGCTGTGGAAGTTGAACTATAAGGGCCGTTCTCACCAGATAAATTGATCACGATTAACTGGGGTTGGCTCGGCTTTGCACAAATATGTTTGGACATGCTATTCATTTCACTAGTTTGATTAAAATACAATTTAATAATGTATTATTTTACAGATTTAAATTAATAAAAGATTTATTAATTTTGCACCTAGTTCATCGCAGACTGAAATGACAAAAACACGCATGTTTCGTGTGTGTTTCATTACTATTTCACGTGCATTTAGAATCATAATTATAAACTAAAGAAAACTTACTGATAAAAGTCACATTTTATTGATAAATATTAGCTTACAGTTATGGCTTTAATACTTATACAAGAAAGTAATTTAAATTAAAGTAATGTCACATTATTATATTATTTCTCAAAGACACCAAAATAGAGTTATGTTACGTTACTTCTGGTGATTTTAGGATATATAGATTCATGTTCAAGGTGTTACTTTCAGGATACTAAAGGAATCAGAGAGGTTTAGGTCTGCGATTTATAGCATCACAGTTTGGTTCAAATTGTGTTTGTAACATATTTAATCATGATTAAATAATAGTACATATATCATTATAGGTTTAAACAAACGATATAAGAAAAATTACATTAATATTTTTTTAGTTAATTTTATATATTATAATTATGTAAAGTGTGTTGGCAAACTAAGAAAGATTTGATGCCTGTATAAAATCTGATATCTAATTAAATATAACTAAATAAATATAATTAAATATGTATATATAACCAATATTTAATATTTATTTAATAAATATGTATATTCATATGTTCTTTATACATTAAATTGTTTTATTTTTAAATTTCATATGTATTTGAAAATAAAAAATCTAATAAGTTAGATACAATAAATTAGATACAATAAATTATAATAACCCAATCATTATAAAGTTAATATTAATAAAATGTCTGACAAAAATATTTATTTTAGGATGAAATATTAGTTTGTTATTATTAAATATTCAATAAACAAGATTGTTTTCATTTATCTTGCCTACAATGAAAATATTTACTATCAAATTTTAATTAAAATTAGTTTTCCTTAATATCAATTTTAATTGCTTTGTAAATTAGGTAGTAAAATTGTTATTCATACTAAAATAATCAGGAACACTTTATTGATTTTAACAAACTGTTGTAATTTAGAGAATTTGGAGGTTTATTTAGGACATTAGAAAATTAAAGTTTATCAAGTTGTTCTTTGAGTTTAAAAAATACATATTATTACTATATATCAAATTATATGTTTTTGTATATTAAACTTTAAAAACAAATTTAAAACTGGTATATAAATCGACGCTTATTAATAAAATTAGTTTTATCAGATTTTAATACATTTCCTTAATTCTTATTTTTAGTTAACGAAAAATATGGAAACTGTCGTAAAATATGTAAACTCATGAACAAGAAACCAGTAATTAAAGCGAAGTCTTAATCTAAAAGCAATCTTTCTAAAGAGTCTATTGGGAAATACAATAAATTGTACGTGTGACATTCCATTTAGTCTCTGATTGCGTTCTCCTAACAATATAGCCCGTAATGAAAGAATTACGTTTTGATTACGAGGTAATCTTAAATAAATTCACAAGAATTTTTTTATGGTCTATTTCATAAATTATATATAACAATGTAAATACAGTTAAAAAATTAAAGTCACAGTTAAAATTTTTGCATTTATGTTACCACAGATTATTGTAGTGCTACCACAAAATTCGAATCGAGAATTTTTTATTTTTTTTTTAAAGATTATATTTAATAACGTATCTATTAAGACTAAAAACCTAACAGTTTATAAAACATTTTAAAAACAAAATATTAATTTTAGAACATATTATGCAATGTGTTTGGTTTCAATTGAGATTGTCGCGCATTTAACTTGCAATATTCTAGATTTTACTACCTACTATAAAACAAAGACGACGTTTTGGTTGTAATGTTAAAATGGTAAATATAGAAAATGAACAGACATGAAGATCTGTGTTTAGAATTTTATTCTAAGGATTTAAAAAGTCCAATTACAATTATATTCATTCGTCGTTACTCAAACAGCTTCGCAAAAAACATCTTCGCCGCTGACACAACAATAGACAAAAGCCACCGTCGCTTGAATCTTCTTAATGTGAAGTACTCCGAATGGGCATTGTTTTCGTTCGCAAAAAGCATCAAATAAGAAAATGTAGATACAAAAGGAAGTAACACTCAGCCAGCGAATGCGATATGTCACCATCACATTATCATACATTCTTGATCGCATTCTCAATGTGGTGTCACAGAGACTCTGCACTGCGTAGAAAAATATTCAGTACACGCCTCTGCTTTTAAAGATACCGCTTTCATGAACTAAACTGTGAATGCGGAAGAGGTATCAGTATATCAGGTACATTTTTTATACTCGCTAAGAAAATATATATATTTTGTCTCAGCATGAAAAGAATGCGTATTCTTAAAAGAATACTTGATAATGAAGTCTTTTGTATTAGACCCACAACATTCTACTATAGGTACATAGACATTAATGAATGACATTCATATAATTTTGTAGAGTTTGAATAAGGAATTGAGAAAAAAATTAAGGTTTGTAGAATACTAATTTCTGTAGAGTATAATTGATAATGACTTTGCAAAGATAAAATTGTCGTCAATTCATGCTATGGGGTACTTTTTGATAGTACTTCTCTTTGTATAAAATCCAAAAATCCGTTTAATATTTAAAATTTATATTATTTTAAAAATATACATTGTATTATCAAAATCTTTTGTTTATATTAAAACATGCTAATTTGTATTCATTATATATGAAAACTAGAAACATGCGCTGAACTCCAATTTCAAGGATCGTTTATTTAGCAAAAAGGTTCTCATTATTATGGTTGAAATAAAAATAATGAATAAAACTTTAGTTTTGTATCACAATTTAAAAACATCAATTGTATACGAACATACTGCCAGTGTATCTATTTTTTTTTAATTTTTGTAGTATAGTGGACAACGGAGCAGGTGGGTCTCATATGTGGTAAGAAAACACCGCCGCCCATGGCCAACCGCGCTACAGTCCGCGCCCTGGTTGTGTTGCCAGCTTTGTTCGCTACTTAAGCGGCATTTTAAGGGCCTTCGATATGCTCACTCACTCAGCGAAATATCTTACAAGTACGTTTCACGTTGAGTATTCTGTGAGCTGTGATATCACTTCGGACGAGCCGGCCCAATCAGTGCGTCCACGTATGCTTCAGCATGGCTCCCCCACGACTAAAAATGTATACTTTAAAATAATGTAGGAAAATAGTATTAGGAAAATATTTTTATCGGAATATATAATTTTAAATAGAATTTTATTTAAAGTAATAGAGAACATAACGGGCTCACAAAATGCTCAACGTGTAAAGGTACTGTGTTTCGCTGAGTGAGTGAGGATATCGGACGAGGATAAGAAGTCGGCAACACAACCAATGCGCGGACTGTGGCGCGGTTATCCCTGGGCGGTGGTGCTCTCTTACCATATACGAGACCCACCTGCTCCGGGGTCCGCTATACTATAAAAAAACTATATTTGAACTTAAAATAAATGAAAAAAAAAAAACATAAATTATAGCAATATTTAAAAGAGAAACACTAGGCTCATAACTATTTACATTTCCCCTTCAAACCGACGATTTCCTAAGTACTGGGCAATTTTTTCGTTTATTACCTTCGAGTCAAAATTTATTACATAACTTGGTCATCGGTCCCCGGGATCCCTTTTAGTAATGAAAATCACTTTAAGAGATTCCGTCAAATACACAAGTAAATCAGAGCTCGTTAAAATGACAACCTCATTTAAAAAAACCTCTTTTTTTAGTCGCTTAAAATGTTGTTCTAGGTTGGAGTAATAAGTAATAACCTCCATTTACTTGTATTTATTTTGAGGTTAAATATCCTGTGAGTCATATTTTGATCGATGAAATGAGTTTCGTGTTAGATTTTGATTGATGTGGTCTTACTATTACCCTTGAATAAAGACGTTTTCATTAATCAAAGTGTAGTTACACCATTTTTGATGAAAAATGCAAGTCATATTTTTATTTTATCCCGAGATGTTGACTTCACTACCACTTTAGATGGGTGACGAATTTACCTTGAACTAGCAGCTTGAACGACACATTCAATGCGTTTTGCGCAGAATGATATGGGTTTGATTTTGAAGGCATTGAAGGCATGAATAATAAATTAAACGCGAAAATCTGTTTCTTGGGTTATCTTTCTCGATAAATAGGACTTTAACAGTACAGAACATTGATTTCTATTGTCTACTTGTCTGAAAAGGAAAATTATTAGGGAAATAGAGGCAGACAGGCGTATCGGGTGACTGTGTGGGGATGCCACCTAACTTCTGTGCTCTCGTGATTTAACGTTTTTTTTATAATAGATCTATATTCTATCTCAAGTGGCCTTTATACAAGTTAAAATTATTTTAGGTTATTGCAAGTTGAGCATAGGGTTGCCTTATTGACTTTAGTAAATGGCAAGGGTGATCATTAATTATTATTTAAAGATTCCGTCAATTTTCAAACGAAGAAGATACCACAACGTAATTTTTTCGTTTAGGAGTAATAGCGCAATAGAATGGTATACATATATGTCAAACTAATGAGGCTTTGGAATTGCTGTTTAAATTGTTATACAGAAAATATCAAGGCTGAATTCCTATTCATATTTATACCATAAAAAAATTATATGCTTTGTAATATGCCATCATGAATGGCATTAATAAGTACGTGTATTGAATAACGTACCTCTGATAACGTAAAAGTCAGGAAGAGGAGTCTAGTATAGCTTGAAGCATTAACTCGTAACCCGAATCACAGATTGCAGTGATAGTGCACAGTTAGAAGATATAAAAGTAAATTGGTTACAGACTTATGATCTTAATTACGAACCTAGACGATAACATCTAATTCTCATTTAATAAGGTCAAAGGACAAATCGTTCTCGTCTCATGCGGTATACGCTGATCTTCTGACGAAACAATTTTGTTTCATCAATCGAGTGATCAACCTACCGGTAAGGGTAACCGCAACGACTCCTGATTCTGAGATAACAAGATGGAGGAAAATCACATACTGTTTTCTATTACGTATACAAAATCGTAAGCCGCTTGACATATTTCCATTTAAACCCGTTATATGTTTGTCTATATTTAAAATATATTAAGTTGAATATAACTTATATTATATATACTTGAATATTTATTAAAAATCATTTTTTTGTAATTATTTGATTCTATTTCATATAATATTCCATTATATTGTATATAAAGAGTTTAAATGATTAAGAAAAAATCTTTTTACCCTTGTGAGAGTCATGCTGAAGCATATGCTGACGAACTACAATTAGCAGTTATAATTTCGGACAAGCCGCATGTTCAAAGAATACTCAGCGGTACTTGTACTGTGTTTCACAGAGTGAGAAAGGATATCGGAGGCCCTTAAAAATGCTGCTTAAACGGCGTAAAAAGCCGGAACCATAACCAAGCTCGGACTGTGGCGCGGTAGTTCATGGGCGGCGGTGTTTTCTTACCCACCTGCTGCGATATCAGCTATAGAATAAAAAAAATATTGTCATAGATACTTCCTGGAGTAAATAGTATGTAACCATCCATTACATACATACTAGTTTTAAACTACTTATTTTATTTTTAGGCAATTTTTTTTTAATAAATAACATTTTTAACTAAATTAATCTCGATTTTATTAGTGTAAACGTTAAAAACATATATGCGTTATATTCTGTTATAATTGATATTAGGAAGTCTAAACGTTTTACAAATTAGATTTTCGTTCGAAAAATATGATCTATTCATAACCTATTTTAAAATAAATTCGCAGGTCGAGGTGATACGCCCAAGTCTAATAGTAGTCTCTAGAGCCTACCGGCCCTTATAAATTTATATTTTACAGGTATTGTTCTAAAAGTTTAAAATTTAATTGTTTTTACGTGTCTTTCTTTTAAAATTTTGAAAGAACAATCATTATAAAGAATTTATTATTATATTTATATATGAATATATATTCCACATATACCGGGTCTAGTATATTTCCTTCTTCAAAAGATTTTGCAACGATAAATTATAATATTACACATTTAGTACATCATCTGCAATTCTTATGCAACATTTTCTCTGAAGGTGTAACCTCTTTAATTTTTTTTTTTATTCAAACCACATTTTACTTTTTACTAAATCTATATAAGGAAATGTTAACAATCCTATCCAAATTTAAGTATTTAGTGGTGTGACCTAACATGAAACCTAGGCATGTATGACACTTTCTGATGTCAATAACGAAGAGAGTCCTTGTTGTATACTCTAAGTGGAGATGAAGTAACGCCTCGAATATCTGTAGTAGGTTACGCTCCTAATTTTGTTGTAGGGTTAAAATTACATGTTTCAACAAAGATATATTGTATTCTACATTTGATATATTTACAACGATGAGATTGGCAAATAACCAACCTACTTATTCCTCTTAGCACAGTAATAAACTTCTGCGTAATGTATGTATGTTAATGGACTTATGAATTCAAAAGTTAGTTTCAGCTTGCCCGTTGCTAGTTTTATTTATGTGGGCTGCTATAGTGCCAACACGCAGCTTCAAAAGTAAGTTTAAAATTCAAAATTAAATTCTAAATAAGTAATTATTAATAAATCAATAATTAAAAAATATTACAATACAATAACAAAATCACTCAAAAGCATAAACTGTTACGAAGACCAAAGATCAATGATCAGGTTTAGCTAACATATGCTTCAGTATTCTTCTCCCACGGGTAATATAGAAATCAATTAAGTAAACTGTATCGTTAAAAAATTAATGTCAATATATTTTAGTTACAGACGACAATAACCGCACGTTGGATATAACAATGTATGAATTAGTGCATAATAACTTCCTTTATTCAATATAGTAATCATTTTTTATTTATATACTTTTTTGTATGTATATATTTGTATTTATATCCAGAATTCAGGTACTCAAACCACATTTATTCCATAAAATTTGACATTTTGACAACAAGAAATAGGTTTCCATTTGCATGTTTCAGAAACATGTCTTCATCATCATCATCATCATCATCAGCCCATCTAAATCCACTGCTGGATATAGGCCTCCCACAAAGACGAAACACCCACACCCACATGTCTTATTAATGTTTTATTCTGTGATAGCTCTAAATTTAGCTGGATAATCGCATATATTATAAGTGTTATCGAGTTCAACGATAAAGTTAATGTTGAATTTTAAGATAAGCTTCTTACTGTTCGAAAACTGAGTATGTAAATTTGGGCGTAACTGCTACAGGCGCTGTCATACTTTTTACATACTTATTATAAGCAGATTCAATCGAGTTATAATTAAGCAAAATCATATTTAATACACTGATTTCAGAAGCTTGTATTAAAAAGACATGAAAACTGTACAAAAGTACATGCAATATATATTATGATATTATAATTTAGATGAGATGAGGACCTAGATTTTGTTTAGTGCTTGGTATGTGTAGAAGTCGTACCCGTGGGAGAGCCATGCTGAAGCATAGGCTGACGCACAAATTTGGCCAGGTCGTCCAAAGTGATACCACGGGATCACAGAATACTCAGCGTGAAATGGTACTAACACTGTGTTTCGCAGAGTGAGTGAGGATATCGGAGGCCTTTAAAAGTGCCGATTAAGCGGCGTAAAAAGCCGGCAACCCAACCGATGCGTGGACTGTGGCTCGGTTGTTCATGGGCGGCGGTGTTCTCTTACCATATTGGAGATCCACCTGCTCCGTTGTCCGCTATACTAAAAAAAACCCAACCTCAGCACAGTTTATGCGGTTCTACAATGACGGCGGTATTATCTTACCATGAAGGATATCCTACCATAAAACCATCTTACTGCCTGCTCCGTTATCCACTATACAAATAAAAAAAATATATCAAACTGTTGAAACAGTTAAAAAGCATATAATATCGTATATGTAGCCTCGTAAAATTCGATTTGATTCGAGTTTGTCTCTATTTTACTTGTAAACTTTCAAACCCCTTTGTGTTCTTTTACGTCTATCGTTTTTAAACGCGTGTAAAAACAGTAATTCTAGTAACTTTTCATTCGATTCTACGAATAAAATAGCGCATATATCTTCATAAAGCTCGTTGTCTTCAATCAGGCAAGATAATGTGTGAATTATGCGTGCGAGCGTGAAAACGGTACACGTGAAATATTACATAACGTGAATTTCAGGAGCTTTGAGTCTCCCCTTTATTGGCTGTATTCCATTTTTACACTGACTCTTTGTACGTCTTGTTTATAAAGTGTGACAAGTTATATTTTCTTTTCTTTCTCTTGGAAAGCTCCTGACAGGATACGAGTAGGTACACGTTCCTACCACATCTTCACTTGAAACGAGACATTTGATAATTTATTTTTCTTAAATTAATTATCTTTCTTAAGTATTATTTATTAATTGAAATCAGTCATTTAGATTAGTAATTTTATTTATTAAGTAGGCTAGAAAGATTTACTTCATCGACTGTTTAAACCATCCTTTAATTGGTGAATTTTATTGGTTGTTACATTTTATTGGTGAAAGACCAATAATTATAAATCAGGGAAAATAGGTTTTGGATAATAAGAAACGATACCTGTACTGTGTTTCGTTGAGTGAGTGAGTATATCGGAGGCCCTTAAAAATGCCGCTTAATTGGAGTAAAAAGCCAGCAACACAACTAATGCGCGGACTGTGGCGCGGTTTTCTATAGACGATGGTGTTCTCTCTCTCCATATAGGAGACCTACCTGCTCCATTGTCTGCTATACTTTAAAAAATATCACTAAAAACTTGATTAAAATTCACACAATAGCACTAATCAATGGACCGTATCGTTAGCTTTCCAATTATCTAAAAATGTTCCACATATCCCAGAGCTGAGGTCATTCACAGATTGTAGTTCTGTCGTTGCAATACCGTACTTGATTCGTGTTGGCAATTCTGAGACGGCGATTCTAGTCACGTTAGCATGTTTGGTATTGAGGTACATTCACGTGAATATACCATATGTCCATTCACTTAATTTTCAGCAAAAAGAGACAAATAATAAAGTTCAAACAACCTCGTTACATAGCAAATGTTATATTAATAACTAATAGATATTCTATTGTTTTCAGTTAGTGGTGCATATCTTTTTTTAATTGAAAACGGGGAGGCCAACGAGCGGAAGGCTCAATTGGTATAAGTATTTTCTCGCTCGTGGGTACCCCCAGTCCCATATGCACCGCAGTAGCGTTGGCGGCATTTTAGGAATAGATATGCTCCTTTTTTAATCTGTCCAAATATTTGAGACGAAAGTCGAAATTAAATCGATGAAAACTATTTAATGATAAAACTCATCTGCAGGTATTAATCAAAACGACTCCGCGGAAATGAACATAATTATTATAATTTATAACCATCTTTGAGAATGAATGATTTAGTATGATTATGTATTAAAAGCAATATTACAATAAAAATAAATTATGTAATATTATAATAATAATATAAATAATAATGAACATTTATTGTAAGCCTTTAAAGTAATCTAGCCAATATAGTTTATCTAACAAGATCTGGGTACGTAAAAATACACACAATAAATGAAATAATACATTCAAACAAGGAACCTTTATGAATTACGTCACTTCGCTTTTTAAAGCGCCATCAGAAAAGGATAAAAGAAAATACGTCGTTGGTTGTTAATTTTTACGGAGTTGGAGGAGGTTTCGTTGCAGGCTTTATTATCTACGTAATCCGATATCTTATTATAAACGTTGGCATGAAGGTCATTTAATTAATATTTTTAATGTTAACAGTGAATTATTACAATTTATTTATAATATTATTTGAATAACCGCTTAAGCGATATATTGGCGGACAAAAATTAAATAAATAACTTTAGTGTAATTATCTTAAAAAGAGTAAGAAAAATTTTGGTCTGGTGTTGCTCCAACATCTAGGATTTTTTAAACATGTTTTTAAAAGGACTCGCAAAAACTTTATGCTCATTTCACTTGAGCCATAATAATTATAAACGTAAAAACTTGTAGCAAAACTCGGCAGCTATCCAAGTCGAGTCACACCTAGGTGTTACTAGTTACAGCTTATAAATGAGTTTAAAGCGGCAAGCGCGCAATTTTCTCTCTAAATCCAGGTTGATGCTTTATGAAGGCAAGTTAATGAACTTTGTTAACCACTATCCGGTTGTGTAAATCTTGATTGCAAATAGTTATCAGAGTGAAACGATAGTTGTGATTGAACTGTGATGGATTCATCCTGATGGCAAAGTAAAACTGGGCAAAAACATTACTGAGATTACGAACATTTGTAAAAAAAATTAAGATCTATTTTTTTTTTACTTGGGTGACAATATTTTGGAGATTTCGAACATTAATTTACATGATATTGTATATTATTAAATGTAAAATATATTGAAATCCAACAATTTTTACTACCGATTTTTAAATAACACAATTAAAGAAATCACGCTTAACTCTAGACTGACTTGCTAGATTATTACTCCTATCCTAACCGACCAGCTATAATAACATAAAGGAGCCTATATTTGCATGACTACAAAGGCAATTCATAGGTGAAAAAATTTCAAAGAACTTTTTCATTTTGCGATTTTCCTTCACGTTAGAAGCGCTGCAACTGCAATCCACAGATGCCTTTGACCCACCGTGATTGTCCTATTAAATTCTATATACTATCTTTGTCTTTATCTTTAAGCAATTAAAAATACTATAAAATTTTAAATTAAGTTTTGAATAACTAATATATCAAAAATATGTCGTAATCGGTAACATATAAACTGAGTTTATTTAAGGATCTTCAGTAAGTTAAAAGAATTATATTCCACCCGTGGGAAAGTTGGGCCGGCTCGTGCCATCTCAAGTGATGCCATGGGCTCGAAGAATACTAGCGTGAAGCGGTAGTTGTACTTGAAACGATACCTCTACAGTGTTTCCCTAAGTGAGTGTGAATATCGTAGGCATTTAAAAAATACCGCTTAAGCGGTGCTCAAGCCGACAACACCATTATTTCGCGGACTGTGGCGCGGTTATCCATGGTCGCCGGAGTTCTCTTGTTATGTGACATACCATATATATAAGAGGACCACCTGCTCCGTTGTCCGCTAAATCATAAAAAATATGAATGGATATATTAATCACACATCCTTCTATTCCTTTAAGAATTGACTCAAGGATAAATTGAAAATATAAGCTGCCTCGCATTACCATATAGAATAACAGCCACGATAAAAAAGTGAAAGCATTCTTATACTTACATCATAACACAAAATGATACGTAAATATTTATACAACTCAATTTATCATTTTTAGTAAACCTACTTGACTAACATCTCTGAAAGTTTTCTAACCAGAAACTTTCACCTCGTGAGCCTTTCCAATATTATTATTAGATTTCGCAGAATTTCAGAGGAAAAAAATGTTGTTAATATATATTACATGTATAGTAACCAACAAATTTTGATTCGCTCATTTCATATATTATAAGATTCTAAAAGAATTTCGATAAGTTTGATTTATTAATAGTTTATTTTATATGTTCAGTTTTTATATGAATATAAGTTCAGTTTAATTTGAAGTTCATACAAATATTTTTTACTATAAAAAATATCAAACTGCTTGTAATGACAATAAGAATTTGATCTATTTTAAAGAAATCTTTTTTGAACAAAACATTTACAGTAAATGTGTAT
>DWCF01002475.1:0-23818 GCA_018230265.1 Delias oraia | reverse complement strand
TTTCATGTCAATGGTGACAAAACACATTTTTCAACAATAATAAATATAAAATTTTTTCAATAGTCATATATTTATTTATTCTCGGTGTTAGTTTGCACACTCTGCAGAAATTCTATAGATTTCTATGAAATTTAATGAGCACTACAGGTTAATCTGACAATCACTTGACATCTATTATTAAGACTATTTATCATTTACTTAATAATTTTTTTATTATTTCATGATTCAACATTAAAATACAATCCGAGATGTTTATTTTCTTACGATCAATTCCTATTTAAATAGCAATACTAGTAATTTAATAATTTATATTGCGAGACTTATTGTAGTCAGATATTATTTTAGAATAAACATTAAATTAAATCGCCTAATTTTAACAAAGAAACCTATTTTTATTTCATTCTTTATAGCGTAATGACATTTTAAGATCTTTTAAGACCTTCAAAAAACTATTTTTTCACGATTATAGGCAGTGACAGTACTAAGCAACAAATCTCAAACTAAGTAATATTAATTTCTTCAATTTATTATAAATATTTTTATGGTATAGCGGACATGGGAGCAGATGGATCTCCTATATGGTAAAAGAACATTGACGCTTGTGGACAAGCGCGCCACAATCCGCGCATTGGTTGTGTTGCCAACATTTTACGCCACTTAAGCGGTATTTTTAAGGACCTCCGATATATTCACTCATCTAATCACAGTACATGAGTACAAGTACCAATAGTAAAAAAAACAGAAAGCTTTTTTGTTGTTCCCGGTATTCCAGTACAACTTGTCTTCCGACGAACATCTCGTGTAAAGATCTCTATATACTTCCATTTCTTTCTATGTCATCTTCGCATGTCTTAACCTGTGTTTCCACGTTACACCAGTTTCTTTTACCATCATGTGTATATCAATCTGTAATAATTCTTATCTATTCTTTGAATTGACAAATATATTACGCAAATAGAAACATAAATCAAACCAGGCTGTTTCTTGACTTCAACTCTAAGCGTGTTCGTGAAGAATTTAATTTTTAAGAAGTTGTTAAAAGATCTTTAACTTACTACTTCTAGTAGTACTACTATCGGAAGTCGCAGCGAACCCAGCAAAGCTGCTGGAATATCTTTAAAAGTATGTGGTAAATTTTATCAATTTACGTAATAATCCATTATTTACACTATAGGTCATTTATGAATATAGGCAGGTAAACGAACAGAAGCCTCATTTAGGGTAAGCGGCCCTCCGCCCATAGACAAACTCAGCCCGTTTTAGTCCGCGGGTGAGTTGCAACCTTTCAGGAATAGATACGCTCTTATTTGAAGGTACAAGGTGGCTCAAAATGCGCTAAAAATACCTTAGCTGTGGAATGGCAAAAATAACAGAAACCATTTGGTACATGAAGAGATGGTACATACATTTGGTACAGGGGCTGGATAAAATTATTATTAAACCACCCAACTTTTATTAGATATAGAAAGCTGAATCTAAAATAAGGCAGAATGCATGAAAACATCAATACCGCTTAAGAGGTATGAAAAGGCTGCACAAATAAAATGCGGAATGTGGCGCGGTTGCCCATGGGCGGCGGTGATCCATTACCATAGAAAGCTCCTACCTGCTCCGTTGTAAGATATATTATTTAAAAAATAGCCATATATAAAACCATAACACCTGACAATGATAGTATCATTTAATTACATTACATTATAGTAGGACTTATTATATTTTTCTTGATATAAATACGATTTAAAAGAAAAAGAGCGTACGTATTCCTTAAAGGCCTGCAACGCACCCGTGGCTCTGCAAGCTTATCCTGCCTGAGCCTCCTGATTGTTAGCCACCAATCGATGAAAAATTAAGTTATAAAAGCTACATAAATTTAATTTTTCTTGTAATATCTACTATCAAAGCCCAATTTCAAAAAGCCATAAAAATCTAAGGCAGTGACGGGTGAAGTGGTCCAGAGCTGCTTTTTGGCTTAAGTGAGGCTGTGGCAAAGATATCCATGTAAGGCGTACGGAGGGCAAGCCTAGGCGTAATCGATCCTCTACCCATGGACACTCTCCACCCCCTCTGGGCCGTGGGAGCGTAGCCTGCCATTTAGGGACTTGGACGTCAGCTCCAGTAGAAACTATTTTAAAAAAACTGCATATATAAATACATTGTTCTACCGCTCAGTCAGTAAAAGGGCGGTAACACAACAAAGCGCCGATTGTATCGCGATTGTTCACGGGCGACGGTGATATCTATCCATAAAGAAAATTCTCCTGCTCCGTTGCCCGCTATTAAAAAAATATTTTTAAAAATGGTTTATGCATTCTTTCACGTATATATTTCAACTGTGTTAAATTAATATATAAAGTTATTTTAATGTCTACAAAGTTTTCGTTATATTTAATATATAAATTTTGCGTCGGATTTAAATAATTATCTTTGATATTAAAAAAAATTATAAACGCGATTTATAGACTACAACGAGAATGTTTCTAAAAGAATCATATATCGTGTAACTAAATAAGAATAAAATTAAAAATTGCAATATTATTTATTATTTGTAGTAATTTATAATTTAAATTCAAAATATTAAAAAATTAAAACATCGAAACTGCAATCGAATGAAATTAATATTAAATTAAAATAATAATAATTTATTATTAATAATATGAAATATTACTTTATAGGTTCATATATCTCAGCAATCTTTTAAATAAATTTGCGATTGAAACTTCCAGCTGCAACTCCCTTATCAGCTGTTAACCGCGGCGCTGAACAGCGGCCTGTGATTGGTGGCCCGCTCATAAGCGACAAGCCCATTGGCCGAGCGCACATAAGCGACACACCACGTGCTCATAAGTTCCAAATTCAAAACTTTTGCGCGGCAAAATGCGCCACTCAAAATCGATACAATTAAATTTTAAATAAAATATTTCATATTTTCAAACAATTAAATAACGTGTTATTACAACGGCGTAATCAAATACAGCGGAAAGGTATAGTCGGAGAATATCGTACCGGTATGTGTATAAAAAATCCAACAATTAAAAAAACCCACTCAGCACCAATGGATTGTTGTACAAAATACCACTGAACAGTGACAAATCCGAGCACTGATAAGTCCCAAGCGACGAATGCAAACAAATCACACTGCACCGGGGCGCATCCACGTCCACAGCAGCGACGCCAAGAGCACACCCGCCGGTTAGCACTCGCCCGCGGCCCGCATCTAAACAGCACAACACAACGTCCACGCGTCGGCAACAACAATGCTTCGAAATAAGCAAGCAATATTTAACAACCGAAGCGGGGAGGGGCGGCGCAGGCTCTCAGTATTGGCGCGGCCTCTGTGGTAGTTATAGTTTACGTGATACACAGCTCAAATACAAATAATATAAACATTACAGCCGGGCATGCGCATTCGTAGCAGACAGGGATGCAGCTACGCCGCCGAAATGGGGATTTTTTCAAAAAATCCCATTTTTTTTAAATACATCACGATTTACTTATACAGCCTGTGCGTATGTTTGTTAACGGTTATAGCGGATTGCGTTTTTATTGTTTAATTTGCATATTTGTGACAGTTTTCCGGCGCATGCGCGGTGGGCGAGGTCGTATCGATGCAAAGTGTTTACAATTTAACGCCTTTTCAGCGATGCGTTTTTTGAAAATGGAACGCGCTTCAAACACCCTACCGTTCTGCGAGCTTGGACGTACATGTCCCTTTGACATGTACCAGCAAAGTCTTAGATTGTGTATTTCTGGAAAACTAAAAAAAAATCCTATTTAATAATTCTACAAGATTACGCATCATACGTTAAGAAAGTATGTTGCAAACAAGTTCTCAGTGGATTTGAAATGGATTTATTTCAATTATAATATGTGGTCTATATGCGCATGTCTGGTTGCATTTACACCGAAACGTAATTCAAACCAGACAGTCATTACAGCTACGAACTGTCATAATAAGTCATCTTTTTTGAGAGCCACGCAGCTTAATAGTTTTAAAAGTGTACCATGAAGCGAGCGGTATCGGGTTCTAATCCCGGTCCGGACAATTATAATTTAATAGGTGTCTGGAAGGGCTTGAGAGTGGCCGGCGACTATCTTAATACTGTCGCACCCGTGAACGAATCATGCTGAAACATATACGGACACACTAATTGAGCTGGCTCGTCTGAAATGCCACGGACACACAAAATACTCAGCGTGAAACGGTACTTGTACTGTGATTCGCAGAGTGAGTGAGGATATTGTAGGCCCTTAAAAGTGCCGCTTAAGCGTCCTAAGAAGCCGACAACACGATCAATGCGCGACTGTGGCGTGGTTGTTCATGGGCGACGGTATTGTCTTACCATATAGCAGACCCACCTCTCTGTTATGCGCTAGAGAATTTAAAAAAATCAGCACTGACATATATGTTTGTCACAGTTACACCTGATGAAACATTTTAAATATTAATTAATAGGACGCTAGATTTTTATAAGGGCAGGTAACGCATCCGAGACTCAGCTACAGGTTGAGATGTACTTTAGAGTTGACATTAGGAGGCTTTCTATTTTTGTAAACAACATTCATATTATTCCACGAGATACAACAATTAAAGGTTTAATCTAATCCAAAATAATACAAATTCAATTAATAACATACATTTTTTTATTTTAATGATTTTCGTTATTGCTTTTCTTATCAAACATTAATTATATTTTATTTTACATCTACAAATATATACATTTCGCTTGGAATTAATTACTTCTAAATGAACATTTAAAATACACTGATATAGTATGAGATATAATGGTTTCAAATATCAAGACATAGATTCCTTTTCATTTGTGACCCACTTAAATACTGTGTCAGTAGAATAAATGATAAGAATGTTTTGTTGATAAGATAAAAAGGTAAATAATAATCAAGAAGCTTCTGATAAGACCAAAAGACCATTATGATGTTTATTTAACTTGACCTTATGCCTTAGCTGATTTTTTGCAAACAAGTTTTATCTTTTCGATAGTAAAATAGCTCGAAGGTGACGTTTCCCAATCGTTTCTTTTCTCTAAAAGAGACGATTCCTCTGTTGACTCTCTGTCGACTTCTCTGTTGTCAGCTATAGCATAACTCTCTAGTTATGCTATAGCTGACAACAGAGCAGGTATACTCTTATATGGTAAGACAACACTGCCACCCATGAACAATCGCGAAGCAGTCCACGCATTGGTTGTATTGCCTTCCCGTAGTTAATTCTATTATGTCTACTGGCGAGAGGTAAGTATCTTAGTCATTTCAAAAAAAAAAATATCGGGTTGGAATCCCGGTCCGGTCGAAAATTATAATTTAATTTATTCGGTCTTTGAAAGGGTTAGACAGTAGCCGGGCGAGTGTCTTAAACTATCACACCTGTGGCAGATCATGCTGAAGCATATGTGTATGTACTTTTTGGGACAGCTCGTCCGAAATGATACCACGGGCTCACAAAATACTCAGCATCAAATGGTAGTTGTATTTAAAACGGTGCTTCTAGTGTTTTTCGCTGAGTGAGTGAGGATATCGGCGGCCTTCAAAAATACAGCTTAATTTGTGTAAAAAGCCGGCAACGCAACCAATGCGCGGACTGTAGCGCGGTGGTCCAAGAACGGCGCTGTTTTCTTACCATATAAGAGACACACACCTGCTCCGTTATCAGCTATACCATAAAAGAAATAAAAAAATATGGATGAAATATTTGATCCTTGAATAAGGATATTAAATGAGCTACGGTGTAAGTAGTCTTTTCTTGTGGGCCAATGACATCCCATTACGGATTGATTCAGTTGATATCGATTTTCTGGAATAGGCTTTATCCACTTTTATGAGGTTCTAATTATTACCTTGGAATTATATTTTTTAATGAAGAGATTTAGGAATACATATTTTATGTTGTAACTTAAATAAAAACATATATATCCAAAATTAAATATGTTAATGCCTTCAAAAATGAGGTTCAAACCCAGATAATCTATTGAAAAAGATGGCTGAAATAGTCATAATCACGAGAAATTACACAAATTCCAAAATACCATTCAATAACAGCCGAAAAACTATTTACTTTCTAAACCATTTAATTTAATCATTTAATAACTGATTTAGTCTATGAGGTATGTGAGAAATATATAATTATAAAATTGATTTCAGTTGGGAGGAAAATTGAATGAGGAGCGAAGGTTTCGCTCATGAGTGAGTAGGCGGAGTTACGCCCACTGAAAAGTGCCTCCCAGCGTTGCTGAAAAGCGACCGCCTATTCGCTTCAGGAGACCGCTACGCGTTTTACCATCTCATTTCATATATCCTTCCTGCTTAAAATGTGTAGCTGAAAGATCTAAATAAACTTAGAAATCTAGGTACTACATTAAATTAGAATATTGCTTAAAATCAGAGTTTAATAAATGTAGAAAATTTATCGAATTTAAGATATACTTTTTATTTTTATTATTATTTTTTAAGTATTTTTTTTTTCATTTCAGATACGAAGCCTTTATCTTTCGTCTTTGAAATTCTAAACTTGAAGATTATACTTAGAACACTAATATCGAGAATAAATTCTTTCAACTAGGTAGATACTACATTAGAGTACAGTATAATTTAAACTCAGAATTTCATAAACATAGAAAATTTGTCGACTTTGAAGTATATTTTAATGCATCTTGAAGCATCAAGAACTTCTAGTATACTTAAGAGATTTTGATGTAATTTCTATGAACGTGGGCTTATAAGTATTTACGGTCAAAGTTTACTTTCATCATCATCATCATCAGCCTATTGAGTCCACTGCTGGCCATAGGCCTTCCGCAAACACGCACACCTATAGCGATCTCGAGCGATCTGGATCCAACAGTTGCCCGCGACCTTTATGAGATCGTCTTTCCATCACGTGGTGGGACGTCTCACTGCGTTTTACGGTACGCGGTCGCCAATCGAGAACCTTTCTTAAGTTTACTTAAATTGTAGTTTATTTAACAAAATTTATTTGTCTTTAAAGTTAGTTTTTAAAATTGCTAGTTTGATTTCACAGAAACATTATAACTTACTACTTTTTTTTCTATTATATAATGAATTTGATTGTAGGCAATATTAATTGTTATTTTACACCGTGAGAAAGCCATGCTGAAACACTAATTTAACCGTCGGAGTGTTACCACGTGCTCACAGAGTACCAGCGTGAAATTATTTCGCTGAGAAAGGATATACGTCCCATCAGGTTATACCGCTTACATCGGCGCCACAACCAAGGAACGAATTTAGGCGCGGTTGTCCATGGAGCTCACCCGCCTGCCCATTTGTCCGCCATATGATAAAAACATGAAGTCAAGATGCAGTTTTTATATATCTTAAGCGGATTATCAGTTAAGGCCAATAATTTATTTATTTAATAATAATTTTCTTATCAGACACTTTTTACGTGCATATAAAGCTATTACATTTTTTACGCCTATTTACGTAATGCCTTTTTAAGTTCAATGTCACGTATATATTTTAATATTCCTCTTATTAAAATTAAATAAATAAACGCGTTTACAATTAATAATGACAATTTATTCAAATATTTCAAAGACCTTGATCATTTGTCAAATGACGTGAAAAAAATAGCTTTGTTGATAAGCAATGCTTATTTTTAATTTTTTTATTAGTTACCAATACGATAGAACAAGAAAAATTAGGGTATATTTACACGGAAATTATAAAGGTAAGTCTATAAAAGGGTAGCGATCGGCTGTAAGCCACATCATAAGTGGGTGAATGCTGCATTTAAGTGTGTTAATCTGTGTCTTAAATTGTTCATAACAAAACAGAATATTATTATTATAGAAATGGTAGCCAGCGAGCAGGAGACTCACCTAGAATAAGCAGTCCTACGCCCATGGACACCCCTAGCCTGCAGGACTGCGAGTTCGTAGCCCTCTTTAAGGGATATTACGCATTTTTTGTCCTCAAGTAATTTTATTTGGAAATACCGCTGCAGAGATCTGATTCTACAGACTGGCGGTGCGCGGCACACAGTTTCTTAAATATTTCACCAAAACTATACAACATACTATCCGTAATTTAATATACAAACCAATATAAAAAAATTACGTTTAAAAAATTTGTAATAATGTAGAGTTGGCTAATAAAGCTAAAGATCATATATCTGGTAATTATTATCTTTTTGCGTATCCCGAATTCTATTACCGGCGATATACGAATGTGTCAAGAGGAAGACGTTAGACAAAATACAATAGCAAAGATAGTCTGAATAATAAATGTATGACAAAAAATAAAAGACTCCTATACTAGAATCGTAATGGCGGTCTGTAATAAAACTAAGATGCCCGGATATTTTATGTATATTCATATAAAGTATTTATATAGTTTTGGCATAGCCTGATTACAGAAAGGCTTTCCCTGACTTTTCTCATTAATTTCTTATATTCTAGCTCTCATTTAATTATATATGAAAAATATAATTATATATATATAAAAGAATATTGAGTATTTCCATTGTTTTTGGAAGAAAATTAGATTTTACTAGTAATTTGGTAGAAGTCAAAGTTTTTGTTACTAAATTTTAGTATATAAATACAGCGTGGGAAAGCGATGCTCAAGCATATGCTGACGCACAAATTGAGCCGGCTCAATCGAAGTCATACCACGGGCTCCCAGAATATTCATACATGAAACAGTAGTTGTACTGTTTCACGCTTGTATTAATCCTCCAATATCCTCAATCACGCTAAGTGATTGTGGATATTGGAGGTCCTTGAAAGTGCCACTTGAGAGATGTAAAAAGCCGACAATACTACTGTACGGACTTAGCGCGATTTTCTATGGGCGTCGGGTTTCTCTTATCATATAGGAGACCCATCTGCTACGTTGTATGCGATTGTTTGGCCTCCGATATCCTCATTCACTCAGCTATTTACATACTATTTTCCAAGCTATTTGTCATTACGATTACCATTAGAAACTTCTATGTGTTTCAACGAAAAGTTATCTGAATTCGGAGAGTCGTTCTCTACTCTACGCTCAGAAACATACTGGCAATTCATATGTAATATTCTTGACCATTATCGAACATTAACCAAGAGAAAAAGACTGTTTTTATGAACTATTTTATAACTCAATAAAGATTATATGCTCTGTCGGAAAAAAATTAAGGTAGAGATTATCTGACCATCACAAATTTGTCTTATTTGACTTTTATGCCCTTACGGAGAGTCAGGAAAAAAATACTTAATATTAAATAAATTACACATTATTTAAATAATGTGTTTATTGTATTTACTTTTTTGGTTGTCCGAATACCTAATTTTAGTTTTCATATTATTTTATTTTTTTATGATAAAAGTGGAAAATAAGCTTGAGATACCAGGGATAAGCGATACTCCGCCCGTGAATACCCCCAACTCTTGCAGAGCCAATGGTGCGTTGCCGGCCTTAAAAAGCCGTCAACACAACTAAAGCGTTGTGGCGGTTGTCTGTGGAATATGAGTTATGATCTCTTTCCATAAAGGAAAACCGAGTGCTCCGTTACCCGCTACCATATTTTTTTAGATTGATGGTTAAATTTGCAATATGTCGCAAAGCAGAAAACTTTTATATTTCGTCCAAAAAGAATCCCCTACACTTGACTAATGTTTACAAATTTTATTAAATCGGTATCGAATTGCAACCCTTATTTACATATCAGATAATGAACAATGCTTTCGGTTTTAACAAACAACCATCACTGAGTCTAGAAGGTTCAATAAGCTTGAAATATACGTCAAATTTATATATTATGTATGTAATCTGTACCTTCATCTTGCTGTATTACTAATTAAACATGGCGTTTTCGTAAACAGTCTGTTAGTCAAGTTATTTTGACATTTAAAAGACACATCAAAATACAGTAAACCTATGTAAGTCATTACTTACATAGGTTTACTGTAAAACATTTTTTACACAGGTTTTCTGTATCATATCGGACGAAGCTGCTCAATTAGTGTGGAAGAATATAGTTCAGCATGGCTCTACCATCTTTAAGATCGTCAAGCACTGCAAAGATCTAATAAATAATACATTTTTACTCGAACCGGAGATCAAACCTCTCACTACGTGGTAGGCTTATTACACCGCTTAGCTACGAGGTTCAGTAATTTTTTATGAAAATAGATAAATAAAATAAGTAATTTTATAAAAGGTGAACTTATAGCTTAGTAACTAAGCTTTTCTTTGTAATACAAAAAATTCTAAAGTATAACTTCCGTAGTATTCCATGCTGGTTACACCGTAGCAAAGCTACGCCGAGGACCGTAACCGGAAATGATTGTCTCCATTAAAATCGTTACTCTTCTATATTTATGCTAAAAATGTTTAGTCTGGCTTTCGAACTGAAAACTATACGTTAGAAAGAAAGAGATACAGCTATTTTTATAAGTAAGAGATTAGTATTTCCTTGGATGTATAGAAAAGTGAATACAATTTTTTACAGTATATATTTTAAGAATAACGGATATTATGATTGATATTACCTTCTTATATCTATCCTATATTAAAAAAGAGGAACTTAAAAACCATTTTAAGTAGTATTCATTAAAATAAAAAAGATTACTCTGTAAATTATATTATCACAAAAAAGTTTTTAACCCACACTTTCAAAAATACTTACCGAAAGATGTAGTTGCACCATTGGTGTCTGTAACAAGAATAAAAAACGAGTTAGGCTAAGAGATTTTTGAATGTCGTTAACAAATTGGTAATAATTGGTTTTGAGAGCCTCGTAGCTTAATGGTTTTAAAAGTGTACAATGAAGCGAGAGGTATCAGATTTGAATCCCTGGTTTGAGTCTCTGGAATGGGCTTGACAGTGACCGGGCGAGTGTTTTAATACTGTCGCACCCGTGGCAGAGCCACGCTGAAGCATATGCTGACGCACTAATTGGGTCGGCTCATCTGACGTGATAACACGGGCTCACAGAATACTCAGCGTGAAATGGTTCTTGTACTATGTATCGCAGAGTGAGTGGATATCGGAGGCCCTTAAAAGTGCCGCTTAAGCGTCGTAAAAAGCCAGCCATACAACCAATGCGCGGAATAAGGCGCCATTGGTGATGTGTGGCGGTGTACTCTCACCATATAGGAGTTCTCTCACCATCCTCTCCGTTATCCGCTATAGAATAAAAAAAATTTCTCGAATCCGACATACAACCTAGTCTTACGGTTTATCAAACAATATTATTGCCAAAATTGATGAACCGGCAGAAGCGCCTTGACCGAAATAAGTAATAACATATATCATAGAGATAAGAATGCTTATTTTTTTCGCCAGATTGTCATTCCGCTAAACTATATACCTAATACATTTTATGAGTTTTTTTATGAAATCGGATGTAAATGAGCAGAAGGCTCATCTAAGATAAGTGGATACACCAAGCCCTTACTAGCCCAATAATGCGTTGCCATATTCAGTGTGGCTCTCCTACGGATAAGTCTTAGTCAAATATTTCTAATCAATTTTTTTTATGGTATAGCGGACAACGGAGCAGGTGGATTTTATATATGGGAAGAGAACACCGCCACAAATGGACAACCGCGCATCAGTCCGCGCTTTGACTATATTGCCAGCGTATATACTCACTGAAGGAGCATTTCTAAGGGTCTCCGATATTCAATCAAATATCCGATATTTAAGACTCTCCTGAATATCTAGGACTCTCCAGAACGTAACACCGATTTAGAATGAAATTATCAGAAACAGAAGGTCATGAAGGTCGCTGGCAACCGCTGGATCCAGATCGCTCGAGATCGTAATAGGTGGGCGTCTTTGGGTGAGGCCTGTGTCCAGCAGTGGACTTGATAGGCTGATGATGCTGATGATAGCAGAGACAAATCGGCAAGAAACTCTTCTATATTTTATTTTTCAAATTAAAATGTATTACAATTAGTCCTTAGATCCTGTAATGATTATTACTGTCTATATTACGAATTACAGTCGGACTATATTACAGTAATAGTCACTCGCCCGTTCACTGTCACACTCTTTCAAAGACGGATTAAATAATAAAGTTTTGGATCCAAGCCGATACCTATCGCGTGATATGCTTATAAGACCACGTAACTACGAAGCTCTTAAATTTTAAAAATATACAATAGATTCATCTTTAGAAATTAGCGGAATAACCACAGTTAAAAAACAAAGATGCTAATATAATTAAATTTGAAGTAGGTTTATATTTTTTTAATTTTAATAGGCATAAACAAAAAAGTGTTTACATTACAGTTGGGCTGAAAATTCCGTGTCGTTATAGTAAAACACATTTTTGTTTGATAATTCGATTTTATTATTCAACATACAAAACATAGGCAACCATCGAGTGCGATACATCGTTCATTACAATTTTCCATCTCTTTGATACAATTTTAGTAGTACTAGTAGTATTCAATATATTTAACAATAAAACGTTGTTAAATATATATTAATTCTTCAAATTAAATTTTATTTTTTAATATTATTTAATTATTAATATGAAAAACATAGTCAAAGTCAAATATTTTTATTTAATGTAATGAACCATCAAGTTTTCCAATACATCATCTTGAAGGTCAAATTTTAAAAATAATTACAGACACTTCTCAAAATGGTCTTTTTATGTTAGAGAAGGAGTGACAAGAAACTCTCCGTACACATCTTTTAAATTTGGCTTTTACATTGGATTTTTTTATGCAAGACTAGAGAAATACTAGACTACGCATCTTTGTCGTTTAGATAATCTTCAATCTTATAGTATCCTTTTTATGCGATATTTTATGATGTAATTTATTGTCTAATTGAGAATCAATGTGGGACAAAAGTTGATTTTTTATTTAAATCCGATACTTTAATTGTTCTTCTTTGTTAATAAATAAATGATATTAATTCAAAGATTCTGAAGCTATACATTCGTTTGACATCTTACTGAATAAAATTGGTACACAGGTTGACATGCAAAGCCTAAAAATAGATGTCAAATTAATCTATTCGGTTTTTTATTATTTATTAAATATTATTATATATTAACCTATTCATCATCATCATCACCTATTCGATCTATTAAAAAAAGAAAGTTTTATTTACATTTTCGTATGAATATTAACTCAAGGTTCTAAGTAAATACAAAATAATTTCGATCATTTTCCTTTGTATAACATTTGTACATGTAACGTTTTAAATTTGTTTCTAAATTAATTACGACATTATTGAAGCTTTATTTACCATCTAAAATAATGTCAAATTTCATAACCATATTTAGGCTGTATTTGTAGAGGTATTTCCAAACAAATACGATTTGAGAACCTTCAAAAAATGAGAGGCAATGGATCCATTGCCCTGCTGGACGAAGCATGTCCATGAGCGTAATTTATAATTTATATAAACATTGTAATTTATTATTACAATGTTTATAGAAGAAAATCGCATGTATTTTTTGTTTTTAATCGATTTTCTTGTTTATAATATACGAGTATTGTTTAGTTTTCCCACCTCGCCGCATTAATAGGTTTGCGTGTCCAATTACTGTTTGAAAAACAAACGAGATTTTTTTATTATTTCTTCTTTCTATGGAAAATGATTACCTTAATAGGATATGCGAAGAAATTCTCTACTAAATAATAAAACTATCCATTTTTTAATGTGTCAAGAAAATTTATTGGCTATCAAAAAATTGGTGAGGGAAATTTAAAAAAGCGAACAGTGATATTTTTGCTTTTAAATAATTGAATTTATCAAGATAATGCCATGTGGCCAGTGTGTTGTACTGAGTGACCTGGTAAAGGATTTAAATTTCGTTTTTTATCACATAGCGTAGAACAGAGCAGAAGGGGCATGATGGGATGGGCATGGTAAGATCTCAGATACCCATGGGTGAACCACACTACAATCCATGCTATGGTTGTCTTGCTGGATTTTTACACTACTTAAATGGTATAACTTGGTGTACTATTTGTCGCTCGTTTTATGTTAGCCCGTGGTATTGCTCTGGGCGAGCAGAACCATTAATGCACCAGCATATGCTTCAGTGTAGTTCTAACGGGGCAGATAGTTTCATGACAGTCTTCAGGCCCCTGTCAAACTATATCAAGGATCAATTGTATTTTAAATTGTACGCTATATTCAAGCCTGGTATCAAACAAAGATACCCATGGAGTCACGGTTTCTTATAAACCAAAGCGTGATGCGTCGTGCCTGTCTAAGGGCGACGGTGATTTCTTAACATCACGGGCATACCTATTCAGTTATGTTATATAATTAATATAAAATACATAATTTTTTACACAGTGGTTTTACAAACAAACACACAGAGACACAGTCATACATTCTCACATTATTAAGGTGGATTTTAAATAATGTTAATATCGCGAATCTTCAATAAAGTAATCAATTTTTCAGAAGATGACTTGCGTACAGCGATGAAATAGCAATTTTCCGATGGAAAACATATTTTTCACGAGTTCAATAAGTGCTTAATAGCGAGAGAGATTTTTTTAAAAACATTTAACCTTTCAAAAGTATTTTCTTAACATTTATTTAATAATAAAGAAGAGAATCGCTCTATCAATCTATCTAAAAGCCTATAATAAAAGCCTAAGCCCTAAAATACTGTCGCTTAGTTTTTGGAGGTAAATAACTCCAGCACTCAATAGTAATGTAAAAAATTCGGGTTCTAATCCCGGTCCGGACAATTAAAATTTAATATATCATTTTTTAAGAAAGTCTAGTCTCTGCAAGGGCTTGACAATGGCCGGGCATGTGTCTCAATACTGTCGCGGTCGTGGAAGAGCCATGCTGAAGCATATACTGACGCACTCATTGGACGGCTCGTCGGAAGCAATACCACAAGCTCACAGAATACTCAGCGTGAAACGGTACTTGTACTGTGGTTCGCAGATTGAGTGAGTCTATCGGAGGCCTATAAAGTGACGCTTAAGTGCCGTAAAAAGCCAGTATTACAATCAATGCGCGGACTGTGGCGCGGATGTCCATGGGCGGCGGTGTTCTTTTCTCATATAGGAGACCCACCTGCTCCATTGTCCGTTATACAAAAACACAAAATAAATACCATATTAAAAAAGACAATGAATTAGTTGTACTACAAAGTAAAAATATTGCGTTAGCTTGAAATTGTTTAACATATAATATTAGAAATATTTATGTTTCATTAATTCTAAATTTCTTACACGTGTATGTGTAATTATTAACAATATCATTGAAAAACATCACAAAAACTGGAATTATGCAAATTATCTAATAAATAAATAGGATACAAAGATATTTGGTTAAGAATATGATAAATATTATAATAAACGCCGCTTTAACTAATTATAATATTAACGAGTTATGAACTTGGTACGTTTAAGTCGCCGGCTGTTTAGATGTTGCGTCATTGCACACATTTGCACATACTTTAACCCATGGGCATTAATAATCAACTACGTCTACATAACTTACATGTTACCATAAACAAAATAAAAATCTGACTTTGTGTACGAATCACGTTATCATGTAAATTGCTTTAGCTGCTCCATTAGTGTTGCCCAAATGCAAGACCAAGACCAAGCCCGCCTAATTTTAGCAAGACCAAGACTGACCGTGTAAGACTTGAGCAAAAACAAGACTAAGCCTGCAAGACTCGCGCGTCTTGCAGCTATTTTTTGGCAGTGATTAAGGATCTGAAGTAAACTTTAATAAATATCAATGGTCTAATAGGTAATTTCAAGACTTACAAGGCTGGGAACGCAATAGCAAGACCAGGCATTTTAGCGAAAGACCAAGACTAAGCTAGTCTTGCATTTGGGCAACACTAGCTCCAACCTATACACTCTTTATGGGTAAGACTTAATCTTTGCTTAAAATAATAACTAAATTTAATTTATGGCCCCAAACTTTGATTTAAAAATTAAAAAATTGATTTGTTCACTTTAGAAACAAATAATTTTAAAACCAGGAGAAAAACAGGAAGAGCCATTCTGAAGCTAGTCTGAACATACATACATCATTTAAAAAATTCCTTACTTGATACTAGGTAGGTTGATTCTTGGAATATCATAAGCTGATCTCAGCAAACGATGTGTTGCCATCTACATTATTAAAGTACTATCATAGATATTAAAAGATAGTGTTAGAAATACGAAAATCTAAGGTTATATTTGCGTATTAAGTCATAAAATATATATTATAATATAAGTCATAAACTAATAACTTATAAGTCATAAAATTGTACAAAAAATTAACCCTTAACATTTTGAACATTTGTAAAAATTTCTGTCATGTCACGGACCACCTAGATGGTTTATTAGTTTCAAAGTATACCTACATCATCTAAATGTAAAATAATCTACTTCTATCTATAAAAAAACATGCATAAGATATTTTTTTTTATTCATAGTAAATTCACAGTAAAATCGACTTATCACTTCATCATTACAGCACTAAGACGTCCACTGCTAGACATAGGCCTCTCCCTTGGACTTCCACGAATACCTGTCGGAGGCGACATGCATCCAGCGTCTTCCGGCGACCTTTAAGGTCGTCTGTCCACCTTGTGGGTGGACGTCCCACGTTGCGTTTGCCGGTCCGTGGTCTCCACCCCACCACTTTAACGCAGCGACTTATCACTTACTAATATAATTTAATTATTCATTGGGATAGCTTCACAGGCTTCAACAGTGGTCCACGGACTACCAGTTAAGAACTATTGAATGTAAAGGTATCTAATATTCACAAAAACTTTTAAAACATTTGGACGCGTCATTACATAGTTTAGTAATAAACATCGTTTATATGCGTATAAGATTTACACAGTATTTAATACAAACCTTATATACATAAAGAATCTTACCGCGTCTCCTATATATTGCTCGTCTTCATCTCGCTGGAGACACATCCAGGTATCCCAAGCACAGTCACAATTATTTTATGGCTTGCTATGTCCGGTCAAGTCTCCCTACGGCACACCACGATCGGTCTCTCGTAATGACTGAGGCGATACGAAGGAAAATGTTTTGAATACAATCTGTAACAGAACAGAAAAACAATAATAAACTCCGATGCCAGTCACAAGTGCTTTAAGTACGCCAAGTAAGGGTTACGTTATGAACCACACAATGAAATGTCAGGCAAAATTCACTCCTAACTTCTGTGATTTAGGTCTGTTTTCCTATATACTTCAAAAACAGATGTTGAATGCTCACATTTCTTAATAGAATCCTAGATAATTTTAATGTTTTCTAAACATAACCCCATTTTATTATTACTTATGGAGTAGCGGGACAAATGGAGGAAATTTTTTTCTTAAAAGGTTTAATCATTTCAACGGCAGAATACGCTTTCATCCATAGATTCGCTTTTGCTCCATGATTTTCTATAACTTTACGTAACACGCATCACGATACGACTTGAGGACCTTCAATAAAAGAGCGTGCATTTTCCTTAAAGGCCGGCAACGCACCCGCGGCAAGGGCAGGGGAGGTCCATGGGCGGAGGACCGCTTGTACTAGGTTAGCCTCCTGCTTGTTTGCCACCGTTATTATAAAAAAACACTATATCAAATATGGAACTAGCTGATGAACTAGCTGAACTAGATAGATTTAAAAATGTAGTTTATTATACTACCTTATATACTTGATTCCTGATGCTATTTCTATTACATCGGGTATCCTGAAAATCCCGGCAACTACTCAGTTTTTATCGTAAAAATCCTTATTTTTTACGTCGCATACGTACGGCGCGGTAATTTCAAGGGTCACCAATCATCACTCATCGAATAACCCATTTGTAAAGTTTCACGACGAGCTGAACAACTCGTGTGTCAACCCCTTCCAAAGGCCGAATAATTTAGAAAAATTTTTCGAACCGGGGATCGAAACCAATCTCTCGCCTCGTGGTATGCCTAAAAGGCCACTTAGCTACCAGGTTCTGATTGAATAAGTTAGTAGTGAATATCAAACCAAATGTATTTATAAAGAATTGATGAGGAAATATGCTGAGTAGTAAAATATAAAATGATATTCACATATCATCACGAATTTGTGACGCAAATAAACAAAATTGTCAATTTCAGACAAAAACACGATCACGAACTATCTCTACAATAGAGTAAGCACGTTTTAGCATAAAAACAGTATTCTTGTAAAGAAATTCATTCAAATTTTTAACGTATGAATTTCTATGTTAATTGTAAGTTTTTATTATAGTATAGCGGACAACGGAGTCGGTGAGTCTCCTATATGGTAAGAAAACACGGCCGCCCATGGACAACCGCGCCACAGTCCACGCATTGGTTGTGTTGCCGCCTTTTTACGCCATTTAAGTGGATTTTTAAGCGCCTCCGATATCCTCACCCAGCGAAACACTGTAGAGGCACCGTTTCAAGTACATCTACTATTACACGCCTAGTATTCTGTTAGCTCATGGAATCACTTCGGATGAGCCGGCCCTATCTGTGCGTCCATATCTGCTTCAGCATGGCTCTCCCACGGGTACGACAGTGTTAAGACACTCGGCCAGGCAAAATGTAATTTATAATTATCCGGACCGAGATGCGAACCCGATACCTTCATGATAGACTTATTAAACCACTTAGCTACGAGGCTCTAATAGGTATTAAAAAACCGAAGCTAAAGCTATAAAATAGAAATAAACATATCAAAACTATAACTTATTTAGAACAACACGGAAACAATTTTGACAAATGGCGAATTTACCCGCTATAACATAAATAAATTAGCAATTTTCATAAAGGTCATTTTCGATTCATAGGGTTGGCAATGCCATGTCAAATTATAGTTTATTCTACACTTTAATAAGATTTTTTCATGATATAGTGAACAACGAGACCACTGATGGTAAAAGATCACCGCCGAAGACGCTTTGGTTCTGTTGCCGACACTTAAACAGTATTTTATTGGTAACTCACTCAGCGAAATACGAAACAAATATTTAAAATGCTATTCTGTGAGCCCGTTGTATCAGAACCGTGGTATCATCTTCAAACGAGCCGGCTAAGTGAGTTAGCATCCATCTCCTACGGGTTACAATGTTAAGACACTCGCCCTCCCACTGGCATACTTTTTTTATGGAAAACCCTTGCAGAGCCGCAGCTGTCCATACGTTCAAACGGCCAGAAGTACGAATACAATTTAATAATTTTATACTGCGAAACGAACCTGGGACCTTTGACGTCAGGATGTCTACATTAACTATTTATACACTAATAAAAGAAATGAAACTTTTTTATTCAACTGAAATACGTTGAACTTCAAAATAGGTCTACCACCATTCCAAGCTACTCTCATGGAGAAAACCCGGCGAAACAAACTCAGTGGGTGTAATTTTTTATCTTCCGTGACATATTTAAATTATAACAAAATTTAGCTCTGAGAATGCCTGGCATGAATGAACACCCAATTTCCAATGCATGACATTTATAAAATCATTAACTTTATAGTATGTTTTATCAGACAAAGGATTTTGAACGTTTTCTGGGATCCTATTGTAAAAGCGTATTGAATTAGCACTAAAAGATTCACTGAGTCTGATCACTGGTAAAAGCAGTCTATGCTCATTTCTTGTTTTGATTATGAATGTCGCAAGGCTTGACAAAAATGTTTATATTTTTTCGAAAACGAAGGGAGTGGCAACCCTAACAATTTGCTTAAAACATGCAAATCGACCAGAGGACCTTATAGTATATAAATCAATATATTAATTTACACGTGTTGACAAATATTCGCTGTTTTCCCACGTGAAAACTCTTCTTGAATTTGTAGGTAGCTGAAAATCCCAGAGAACCCTGCAGAATACTCGGCGTGAAATGGTTGTTGTACTTGAAACAGTAAAAAGCCGGGAACACAACCAATGCGTGGATTGTAGCGGAGAAGTGGTTTGTGATGAGCGGTGATCTCTTACCATAGAGGAGACTTGTCTGCTTCGTTGCCAAGTATATCATAAAAAACATTCTCTGTTTAATATCTCTCACTTGCCACCCATACTAAGGACTGTTTATTTTATTCTCACAATGAAATTCAGCAAATATAAATGGGACACGCCAGACCTGGCCGGTAACCCGATAGACCAAAACATGACAAACGCTAAACCAAACATGAATATGTTATTGAAAACAAAAACGTAATATAACCCCACAACACTGCAACGCTTGCAGCAAAATAAAACAAATTATTTTTTAACCACCTTGCAAATATATAACAATCTAATTGTCTTAGCCCTTCCACTACGTGAGTATAATTAATATTGTTTTTTTAAGGAAACGGTGGAAAAGAGGAGCATGCCCTTGCAGAGCTGCGAATGCGTTGCCTCCTTTTAAGGATTAGGTACGCTCTGGTATCTACTACTCAGCATCAGGTATCAATTCAAACAACTCCTCAGTCTTGTGTTAGTAAATACTAAAAATTTTAATTATGAGATTGAATTAGGTTATGTAAGTTTCGTACCGCATTAATACTAATTAAGGGGTTTTATTTATTTCTATTTTTATGGAGGTCCAAGGGGGAGGCCTATGTCCAACAGTGGACGTCTTACAGCTGAAATGATGATCATGATGATGATTCATTTTTATATACTTTTTATGATATAGCGCACAACGGAGTAGTCGAGTTCTATATGGTAATATATCTTTTATGTGGTGCCACAGTCAGCGCTTTTTGTGTTGCCTCTTTTTTTTACTTTAACAGCTTAAGTTTTCAACTAATCTTTGTCTTTGGGGCACGCCGTAGGCTTCAAGGAAATTTGATTTCTACCTCCGACTAGCGCAAGGGCATTTCGGGCTTGGGCAGCCGCAGGGTCATGGACAGCCTAAGCAGCCGGTCTGAAGCTCACCGGAGTGAATCTGGCGACATTGTAGGTTGGTAGCGCGGTCCCTACACAGAACCCTGCCATCTCAATATGTTATTTTCTTCTCGGGAGGCTATCAGCTTGTTGTTTGCTTTTGTGATTATCGTGTAGAACGTGTTTAAGTCTCCATCTGTTTTAAATGGATTGGAGAGGACTGTACTGGGCGTGGTTGATGAAGTAGCGCTCACTCGCCTGCTTCATCTAAAGCCTAAGTCGTGGTGGAGATGAACATTACGCACGCAACCAATATCCTCATTCAGCGAAACACAGTACCAGTCCCTGAATCAGTAAACATGTTTCACAGCGCCATCTATTCACCAAATTCTGAACGACATGTAGAAGAGGGTTGAGATTGATAAAAGCGCCACCTACAAGGCGCGACTGCAAGCGTTGTTTTTTACCGGCACGCCTGTTGCACGGCCGGCGATTGTTTACACAACACAAAAGACCCTTGTTTGTTTTTCGCTAGACGTTTCCTGGTTTGTTTTGTGTGAACGTGTTTTAGTGTGCGTATGTTTTCACAGCCGTCTATGTGTTCAAGCACAGTATACAAAATGTTGTTTGCACGAAGCAATAAATTGTCTTGGAGTTATTTTATGTGGTTAAAACAGCTGAAGTCTCATGAGCATTTGTGCTAGTTCGTTAGGCGTCGCTTAGATTGTTATTTTTGAGTTATCGACAGGAAAAACTCGTGTTCATACAAAGTAACAAACTAGACTAATATCTCTCATTGTTATAGACTAGCTGCCAATAGACTGTTCTATGAAAAGTTATTGGTTTTAATTTACTCTATGATTCTTACAGGTATCCATGTGTCCATGGGCGGAGGACCGCTTGTCCTAGGTGAGCCTTCCGCTCGTATGACAACGTTTTTATACAAAAATTTAAGAAACTCGCCTTGCCTCTGTCAAGTGCTTATAAAGACCGAATACAATAAACAAATTAAATTAAACATTTTATTCAGACCGGTATATTATCCTATACCTACCCGTGACGTCATAGGTTACACATCCGCTAGGCCACTAAGCTCTTTAAGCCCCTCCCCTCTGCTTAGTCCATATAAAACCTCCATATTATCCATAAAACGACTTTGATGATCATGAGCTTTTGTAATAGTATTCATACTGTTTCGCGGCGTGAGTGAGGACGTCGGAGGCTCTTGAAATGAAACCGCTCAAACGGCGTAAAATCTAAAAAGCCGGAAACACAACCTAAGCGTCCTTATGCGGCGATTATCTCTTACCATCGAGGAGATTCACTTGCTTCGTTTCCCGTTATAGTATGAAAAATCTAACTTAATTTTTCATTAGATATTATTATTGAGGTTAAAACTTAAAATGCATCCATCAAATTTATAATGATTTGGCTTTATTAAAAAAATAAAAAATTAAATTAAAATTTAATTAAAAAAGCAATAATCTACCTACCGCATACTGATAATAATTCATTGTGACATGAATTTTTTTATTGCCTGACCATCAACGATAAATTCACTGTTTATAAAAAATCTTATCACCACATATTATATAAATATTCGCGAATGAATAAACAATTTGTGATAACTTATGAAAAATTGACAATAATTGAAGATGAATGGGTTATTCCATTTTTGACAGAAAAAAACTATTCACGCCTTATTAAATTTGAATTTGTAGGTATCATTATTACTTTTAAATTAATTTATTTCATACTAATGGATCTCGTCAGAAACCATTGGTCGTACCCCCAGCAACCACTGGGCGACAAAATCCCGAAAAAGCGACACTAAAACATTACACTCATTTTTTATATAACTTCGTGACAAACTTCATGAAAATGTGTTCAACGGTTCAAGTTATGAATAGCTCAATTTTCATTCACGGAATCTCTACTTATCTTTAGTGAATAGTATTTTTTTATTATTATTCTATAGCGGACAACGGAGCAGGTGGGTCTCCTATATGGTACCAGAACACCGCCGCCCATGAACAAACGCGCCACAGTCCGCGCACTGGTTGTATTGCCGGCTTTTTACACCACTTAAGCGGTACTTTTAAGGGCCTCCGATATCCTCACTCATTCTGAGAAACAGTACAAATACCGTTTCACGCTGAGTATTTTGTGAGCCCGTGGTATTACCTCGGACGAGCCGGCGTAATTAGTGCTTATATGCTTCAGCTTCTAAAGTATTAGAATTAAATTTTAAATTGCCTTTTAAGTATGTATTACGTATTACGAATCGTTTATATGGAAGTATAGAAAAGTGTTGAATTTAGACACATTTAGACAATTTTATCAATTTTTCTCCGCGTAAGAACCATTTTTGCACTTGGAGGAATATACTTAAACAGAATTAACAAAATCGGTTCACATTTAGCGATTACTTTTTATATTATAATTTTATTTGACAGTTTTTGCTAAATTTAATTTATTATCTTTGAAAATAAAAAGGATTTAACGAGTTACATCAATGATTTTCTTAGTAATAGGCATACATAATATTAAACTACTCAATAACTGCTTACAACCTAACTCTATTAACCATATATGAGAATTCTATCATGAAAACAGAATGTTGAGTAAATATTTAAAAAAAACACTCAAATTAGTTCGAGCATTCAATCAACAGCGTTTGTAGTGCAAGCAATTATTTTGCATTTACGCAATTACGTTGAGAAATAGACAATGCTTTATGGGAAAATGGTGCGCTTTCTTGAGCAACACATACGTACTATGTATAGCCTCTAGTGTTGCCTAAATGCAAGACTAAGTCCAAGAACGGCAAATTTTAGCAAGACCAAGACTGACCGTGTAAGACTTGAGCAAGAACAAGACTCGCGCGTCTTGCAGCTATTTTTTTAGAAGTTATGTTTGGAATTTCTCATTAAATCTTTAGACACATTTTATAAATCTGGTTGGTCTTTACTATGGCTATGCTAATTCAACCTCAAAATGTTCCTATTCTGATAGGTTTTTC
>DWCF01002474.1:0-23822 GCA_018230265.1 Delias oraia | reverse complement strand
CTGAGTGACTCTGAGCTTCTCCATTAGACCCATCGTAAGCGACCACGTTTCAGATCCATATGTCAACACTGGCAACATGCACTGGTTGAAGACTTTCGTCTTCAGGCAAAACATATGAAAACTCAAATCTGAATTTCATTTATATTATTATATTTTAATTTATTCGTGTAAAAATTTACATATAAATTAATAAGAAATAGTGTCAATATGTATATTTTAGAATAATTATCCCACTATTTCTTGTAAAAGACTCCTATAAATATTGTTCCCTCTTTGCCATTGCTTAAAATGTTGATTCATGATTATAATTTATACATCTCAACTCTTTGAACTCATCATACGTATTTAAGTAAATATCACCATACTGGCACGGGCAAAATTGCTAACGTTACTCACTTAAGCCAAAAAAAGAACCAGTTGTCTTGATATCACAGTATATATACTCTCATCATCATTTCAGTCGTAAGATGTCCACTGCTGGACATAGGCCTCCCCTTTGGGAGGTTATAATATATATACTCTATAACTAATGTATATAATATAATGAAATTGTGTAGCATATATTAATGTTTACAATTAGGCCTTACGAGGCTATCTGACATTCAATGTAATATCCAAAAACTAACTTTTTTTAAATTTCGTACCATATCATTATTTTACTGACTAACGACAAAACATATGATTTTATTAATTGATATTCTTTTTTTTAGAAATGACAAACACTGCATAAAGCCTCTACAGCTTCTCGCGGACTTTTGGGGCGAGCCTATAAGTACCTACTTCTAAAGCTATTCTCTCTTTCTTTATATAACTTTACACACACAGAACACAGAATTTATAAAATACAATTTTTCTTTTCTTAGGGCAAAATGAAAGAAAAACAAAAGTAATAATTTCAAAAAAATCATCTTTATTCTTGATATATTATTTTGCTCCTTGGAATAATTTAAATACAATCTAAACAATTATTTAAACTGAAGTTGTTTTTTTGATCACAAAATATGTTTTCATTAAATGCATAAACAGTAAAGAAATATGTATAACAAAATAAGTTGTAATTTTTATCTGTCCACTTTTACGCAACACAAGGAGTTGGACTGTCCTGTCAGGATGACAATTCTTAATATGACAGTGTTTGCAAGAATATTACAGTCTATAGTCATGCGCTACGTCATGAGCAAAGTCCCGAATACATATTTATGTGAAACATTTACAATTTTAAATGCATAACTCAGTTATAGGGTCGAATGCTCGTCCAATATTAACGCACTGCTGATCCATGTATGTCAAGTTTATTTACTTTTTAACAGATCACTTCAGTATTTTATCAGGCTAAGATAAAATGAATAGTCATTTTAAATTTAAAACATTTTATCGAATGACAATCCTAGTTTCACTAATGCATATTATTAAATTGGTACTAGTTTTACTTGGTTTGATACATTTCCAATGATTTTGGTTACAGTCCGTGAACACTAGGAGAGATCATAGTCGCCTAGGAAATTATTCTATATTTCGCTAATGAGATTAATGGATCTAATCCGAATCAACAAAATCTAACCGCAGGCAAGTTAAGGCATAGGTTCTCGTTTGCAAACTAATAAACACATACCGCACAACACCACCGTAGGATAAGCCAAGGTTTAACAAAATAGCCAATTCTAACTCAATACAAATTCTAGTATCATTCTACAATCATAAATAATTTGAATAAATTATAATTAGTCACTAATTCAACGCCTCTAGGCCAACATTCGCCAGTCCAGTGCCCGGCTCGTGGCGGAGACTGTCACAGCGCCGAACCGGTTCTGCGTAGGGACGTCAGTATTCGCGACATTGGCTCCCAACAACAAAATTGGAGAGCGCGAAATGAAGCAGACAAAAGCAGAGACAAGAGCTAGGTTACAATTGAATCAGTCTCATATCTTTTGCCCGGCGCCTGCACTTCTTAGAAGCTATCTGTCTTTCATTTGGTCGATTTCCTTCTGGAACGCACCGCCGCCGCGTCCCGCCGACTTAGAGCTAGCAAGAATACATGTCAACAGTTGTACAATACACAGAAACCAACCAATTACCTACGTTCCTAAATTAACTGTACAATTCACATTCCGTTGGCAAAGAATAAATAAATAAATATCAATTTAGCTACACAATTACCTATTTACCAACAGGAACGGTCTTTGTGAACACTCGGGTGGCGTTTTAACAAGTCCGCGGGGCCCCGCGCGCCCCATCACCTAACACTAAACAATTGCAATAATTTAAGGGCGTATTATATTTACACGTCACTACCGCTCGCGTCACGCACGGCCCTAAGCGTCAGGGCTACGAACACGTCGGGCGTCATCTCTCGTCCCCCTCGATCGGACGTTTAGGAACTGTTGCGATGCGCGGCCAACTCGGGCTGCGCGCTCAGGGCGCGGCTTGCGCCGTCGCGAGGCTGATCAAGGCTAGTTCTATGCTAAGTATGCACTCGCCGGAGAGGCGGAGGCTGCGCACGCGCACCCTAAGTCGTGTCGCGCCCGTACGTGCCCATGCGCACCTCATCCATCACCCGCCGCCACTCCAGCGCGTACGACTCGGGGTCTTCGAGGTAGTAGGTGCGGTTTGGCTGCAAACAGAAATCGTAATGCACTTCCATCCGAAAGTGGAATAGCCTTTTACAACCTTTCGCAGTGTCAATGTAAAAAGACAAAAAATTAACTTTTTATGCTATAACGGGAAACGGAGCAGTCGGGTCTCATCTATGGTAAGAGATCATCGCCATTCATTGATAACTATCCACGCTTTGGTTGTTGCCTTTTTACGCCGTTTTAGCGGTATTATTTCAAGGGCCCCGACATCTCCACTCAGCGAAACAGTACGGTTTCACGCTGGTATTGTGAGCCCGTGGTAGCACTTCGGACGAGCTGGCCCAATTAGAGCGTAAAGGTTTTTCTTTAAATTGTACAACAGAGAACTTTACTTACTGTGTGTACTAAAAATATTTTGAAGTTCTTGGCCTCCACCCGCAGATCCTGTGACCACGGAATCTCGCCTTTGAGGACCATGTTTACAGGGTCCACGTAGAAGAGACGCGGACCGGTCGTCAGCAGAAGCATCCGTCGCCGCGCGAACAGGCCTTTTCTCTTCTCGACCAAGCCTTGCTTCAAGATCAGCTCCCCGTCGACAAATTGGTGCCACTTGTTCTCACGAGCCTGTGTTTCCAGGCGTCGCCTTTTTTCCTCTGGACTTATATTTAGAATACCTGAAAGAACACACAATTTAGTCACCTGGCCAAAAGCAATCTATTACACCATTCGTTTAGATCAGTAATCGGCAGTGGTCCACGAGAGACGCCGTGCTCTTCGTTGCGCGAGACAATTAATGTGGGAGAATGACTCACTTGGCTTGACTCCTCCTATCTAGCAAACAATTCTAACCTTTTTTTTCGAAGTGGAAATTCGTCATTGAAACTAATCTTGAAGATGTAATCTTCAGTTTTTGCAAGATTTAGCAATTGATAGTAGCTCCACCGGATTCAGCAAAATTTTGAAAGGGGTCTATGAAACAAAAAAGCCTAGGAATCATTGGTTGTTCCATAAGAACAAAAGAATCCAGAGTAAATATTTACCTCTCGAAGTGGAAAGGTCGATTTCCCACAGCCTGACTAGCTGATCTTTGCCCAGGCCCGGCTCCAGGTGGTCCGGAACCGTATACTCCTCCTCGAAGGAGCCGCCCGGCAGGTAGGGGCAGATGGTTGGCGGCGTCTGGCTGCACACGTCTTCCCAGTCGATGCCCTCGAAGAACGGATGCCTCCGGATACTGTCGTACATGCCACCCACGTCCGCCGCGCCCAGGCGCTTCGTATGTTCCAACACCAACAATTTCTCGACCAAATCCTTCGCGTCCGCCGGAAAGCCTTCGGGGAATTCGTAGTCCATTTTTAAAATCTTCTGAAAAGTGAGGAACTCGGTCGACGCTCTGAAGGGCGGCAGGCCCGATATCATCTGGTAGACGATGCAGCCCAGTGCCCAGAGGTCGGAGGCGCGCGTGTCGACCCGGTTCTGCAGCAGGTCCGGGCTCACGTACTGCGCGGTCCCAACGAAGCTTATCTTCCTGGAGCGTTCGTTCGACTGCTCCTCAGACTTGTCCTTCGTATCATTGTCCTTGTTACTCGTTACCCGAATGTCCTTGGGGTCCATGATCTTGACTGTGCCGAAGTCAGCGATTTGTAAATGCATATTCTCGTCTAGTAATATGTTTTCCGGTTTGAGATCCCGGTGTATGATGCCCTGGGCGTGCATCTTCTCCAAGGCTAGAAGCATTTCGGCCGCATAGAACCTAGCCACGTTCAACTCGAACGAGCCTACTTTGTTAATGTGATGCAGGAGCTCGCCGTTTTTGGAGTAGGACAGGACGAAGTATAGCCGCTCGTCATCCTGGAAGGTGCAGTACAGCTTTACGAAGCCGTGCGGCTCGTGGAAGAGCTTGTTCAGCGCCTCCTTTTCTCTCTTGATGTATTGCACTTTCTGGTGGCGCACGATGTGGCTCTTGTCGCACACCTTGACTGAAACGAAGGGCACGTGAGTCAGTTTCAAAGAGCCCAGCTGGAGTTATAAGTGGGGCTATAAGCCAGCCATCTTGTAGGAGCCTCTTGCTTATTTAACACCAGTTTTATGTAAAAATGGCAGTGCAAAACACAACAACAAAACGGATTATGGTGCGGAATCCATGGGCGGTTGTTCAAGTCAAATCAATGTGAAGCTACGAGATACATACTTGCATATTCTTTTCCCGTGTGAATGTCTTTGGCTAGAAACACCGTGCTGTAGCAGCCTTCGCCGATGAGCTTGCCAAATATGTAGTCTTTGGCCGTCCTCTTGGTATGCCTGTGCGACTGGCTCGCGCCGAGCGCGGCCGTGGGCGTGAGGACGGTGGTGGCGGCCGCCTGCGATGCCTGCATCTTGGGCGAGTCGAGCGGCGACTCTGTCGTGGCTATGGGCGCGCGAACCTCACTAGCGGCACGGCCGTTAGACTGTAACAAAAAAATTCACAGTTAAACAACTTGACCTTGATTACATTTACAGCGAAGTGGTCCCCCGCTCGGCGGACGTAGCGTTCAACTCGGCTAACAACCTCTGCGACTCGCAACGGAGGCTTCGCTTACAATCGTAACGGGCTTTTTATTACCGCCATACAACTCCATTCGTAAATGCGCCAACCTCTAGTACAGTGGAAACGCTCAGTGCGCAGGAAGGAATGCCGCCTGCGCATGACTCACTGAACACACGGCCCGAAAGGCGCTCGTTAATGCGGAGTAGAAGGAAGTGCTACATTCCGTTGTGTGTGACGGTGGCACCGAACACAGCCAACGGTACTCCGAGCGCATTCTCATCGCGGCGCATTCCGGGCCTTAGCGCGCCTCCGCTCGCGGCCGCGCGACCTCGATCCCGTCCATTCAAGCCATTCATGGCAGCCAAGGCGCATGCGAGTCCATGGGCATTTGTGCGCTATGCCGCTCAGCGTCTCACTGCCCGCTATGTGTGGGTAGACAATTGCCGTTGCAAAAAAAGCAACCGATAAGCTGTATAATAACATCCGGTTCGAATTGTATTAAAAAACGACACTTCAATAATTATTGTTTACAAAAATCTCCTGTTGGAGGACGGATCTTTAAAAAAATAAAAATCATACAAAATGTTTACGACATCTCCTTAATGTTGTTATTATAACAGATCTTGATAAGCCCCGCTTGACGCATTCGCGCTCCGCGGAACATAGAGAGCGTTTAGGTAGAATAGAAATAGAGAGATAACGCCGCAGGTTCTTAACCGGGCGTCTGCCGATGAATGCAATCCACTACAATAATAATTCATTATTGTTGTTGTAAACAAGTCGGTCACGGCGTCGCCGCGTGAAAAAACAAGTGCCAGTGTCGTGTCAGTGCAGCCGGCACTCGGCAGCGGCGCGCCGAGTCGGCCGCGAACGCTCGAGCCGACTGGCGGTGCACCGTCGTCAGGGAAATGCTCAACATTGGAAAGTCCGGCCGGCGAAAGTATGCCAATCACTCTGCGATAATGAAACGTCGCACATTCCACAGCGCACAGAGCAACGCAAAGATAGGGGCGATCGAAGTCAGCCGCGAAGCGCGTACGGGTAATCGCATGGGGCACACGACGGGGATGCGCGGTGCCGTTGACCTTACCTTCGCTTTTGGCGTGGACTGTTTCCCGCGTTTCGACGAGCTAACACCGAGGAGCTTGAGAATCCTGTTGGCTGCCTCCAAGAGCGTGGCGCTACCCCGCGATCCTCGTTTCACTCGAACGGTCAATCCGCTCATTTCTAACCGTCGCATACAATGTTTGTCAACTCGCGTTCTCAACACTCAAAGCGGCCAATATCGCGAACACAGATCATCAAATGTCAAATATCGACGCACGCCACGCAGCTAATAAATGACTACAACAATAAATTAATTATAGGAATGCAACTAGATACTTCTACCAAACAATAATTGTGACTAAAAATTGGCTAGCGCACAAACACGGCCGACCCTCTCGGCGGCGCGATGCAGACTAAACGTTCGACAATCAAGTATGTACAACAACGCTTGACGCAAGCGAAGCATTGACTACGTCCTCAGCTCGGTAGACGGTATAATCGTGATCCCGTACGTACGCGTTATGGCGCTGCTATGTGGACTGTGGAGCACCCGCGCCCTCCACCGCCCGCCCCCTCGTCCCCCCTCTCCCTCCCGCGCCGCGATGCGCTTCTCCCGCTTCTCGCGCGACGCGATCCCTAGTTTGCACCTTTATCGGGGACCGTGGCGCATCACATCAGCAACTATATCTATTGTAACAGGAATTCGCGTCCTCTCGCAACGGTGCCTTGAATTCGGTCTTCAAGCAACCGGCTTTTTTGTAGGTGGCCGTTTATCAGGCATGTGGTGCGTGCTTATAAACGAATAACAAGTTGCGTATTTTGACGCAGTTTACGCTCTCATTTTTAACGATTGTTCACGTAATACTCAACGGATCAGGACGAATCCAGCTCAAGATAAAACCTTTTTCGCACAATGATAGTATATGGCCGAAGTCGGCACGCCGTATTTATTATTTTGGTTTTTCACCGCGTCAAACATAGGTTACCAGTTGAGCCCGGCAAACAACATATCCATTATTAAAGCACTAATATCGCTATTAAGAGAAACGACCAAAGACGAGTGCAAATATAGGATTGTATTTTTAAATATAAAAGTCAATTAAAAATAAAACAAACAAAGTGAATTAGTTCGAATTTTAGACATATGAAAAATACACGAGCTATTTTCAGATCTACTCAAATACGCATACAAATTTCATAAAAATCGAATCATTTCCATGGAATTTCGCAACAAACACACAGAATGTTTAACGTGAAACGATACTAAATGTACTGTGTTTCGGTGGTCGAGTGAGAATATCGGAGGCCCTTGAAATTATACCGTTCAAGCGGCGTAAAAAGCCAGCAACACAATCAAAGCGTGAAATGTGGTGCGGTTGTCCATGGGCGGCGGTATTCTCTTACCAATTACCATATAAGAGACCGTTTCGTTGTCCGCTAGAATATAAAAACATAGATTTATATATAGAGATATAAGATATAATAAATTTATTAGATACTAACAATATTTCTTAATTTGAAAAAAACACCAAGTTAAACGCTGTAAGAGCGCATGACTTCGACCACATGCCTCATATAAGAGAAACACATTTATATTAAACCTATTATTGAGACAATCAATAGGCGAACGTGTTTTGTCAATGGTTTGGAATTTTATTTATTTCATTGTGTGTACCAAATAAGTAAGATTTCAATTTGTTGACAGCAGGGCGAAAGGTTTATTCAATTAGAGATGAAAGTAGCTCTTAAACATCTTATATGCTTATGACAACACCACTCTTCGCCCGTGGGTTTGTAATAGCATTGAATACAAATAAAAACGCGGCCATCCGCACATTAGACACACCGTGGGGCGCCAGGTGTTTTGGGGATTCGACAATCCACGCAGCCCGACTCTCCTCGGGACGGTTCGGTGTAATGAACTCGACACCTGGCCCGCGTTCGATAACACACCCACACCTTGCAAGCTGCACCACTTTTTGCCTTCACCTTTATCGCCCAGATAACAATTGAATAATATTTATCTTTCATAGGAACATTTATTTTTCATTTATCTCGTCCGCGCATCGTACGCTCCTCCTCCCTCCTCCAGCTTCCCCTTTATAGTCTATCTCAGAGGTCGTCGCATTTATCTGGCCAAGATCCACACATGTACCATGAGTGCCAGGACCGGGCCGCAGAGTATGCGAGGGTGCTTCAAGAGACTGCACACTTTTCCATACTAATCTTATAAATGCGTAAGTGTGTCTGCATGCGTGTTACTTTCTTTCGTATTCGTACACAAAGTCGGATGTGAGTTTGTTCATCGTTATGAGATGTGGGTAATGTAATTTTCATTGCCACGGGCAGCAGTTTCACGGGCCTATCTCAACGATCGCTTTTGCCAACACGACAATATTTTACTTACTATCGCCTCTTAGTCCTTTGTAGCATTGTGATACCACATTTTTATGGTATAGCTGGCTCCGGAGCTGTCGAGTCTCCTCTATGGTAAGAGATCAACACCGCCCATTAACAAACGCCCCATAAACCGCGTTTTGGTTCTGTTGCCGGCTCTATTTGCATGAGTGTGTTCCGAATAGAAAATTCTTTGCCTTGAATATGCGTTTAAAAAGCGACAATAACCACGTTTACAACTGCGGGTATTTTACTTGGCAAGGCAGGCCTTGGAGGCCTCTTGATGACACTTGGCAAGCGTGGATTCCTCGATAGATAGATTAGTCCAATAAAGTTAGATGTACGAACTAGTATTTCCTGAATACCAAAGCAACCGTTCGGCTCTTTAAGAAACACCAATTAGGAATGGTTAAACAATTATTAGGTAATTTGGAATTCTTCTTGCCTAATGACAAATGTTCAGTAGCCTGCTTTATTATGGCCGATAAAAGAACATTCACACATACACATCTAGGGTTGAACTTCTAAGCAGAACGAATTCAATAAAACTACTTACTCTTTTATTTAAATATCTTTTTACCCTCTTAACTAACCTTCAAGAAAAAGAAAGTTATACTTACGACGTGTATTTCTCGCAAGTAGGTAAAATAAATTTGTCAAATATTAGCCTAATATACTAATAATATTGTAACAATCCTAAAATCATACCTCATGCCCACGTTGGCTAGTGCTACCAGAAGCTTGTTACTAAAGCTTGACCTCGAAAGGCATCAACAAACTGGCTTCGATGTTTGCCCAAGATTCGACACTATTTGTTAGACCATATCGGCAAAATCTTGCAAGCTCACCCAAGCCACGCCACCCCATTCACACACTTGTCGCTTGGCAATCACTAGACATTACGTGTACATTTAGAACTGCTAAAATTGTGAATATTTAAAATAAATCTGAAATATTCCTTATTCCCTACCCTTTTTTGAGATTACAACTCGCTCTTGGCCAGAGTGGCCCCTGCAGTGACCGCGGGCGGGGGACGAGAAATCCTCGCATCAGCGATTCCTTTTCTGCGAAGATGAAGTGGGAAGAAGGCAGCGGCAGCCCTGTCCACGACGACAACGCGCACGTAAAACAGCCGCGTGGCAACACTTGGCGACAACAAACCGCTGCACCAGCGATGGCAATAAAACGCTATTTTGCATAGTCGCTGAATTATATTTATAAATAAACAGCGTTCACGGACGTCCGATGTGGGTTTACGTGTTAACGGCACGTGTAACTTGTTACTTCGTGTACTTGTGTCGGATTTGCATCGGTCTGTGTTTCCACGCCCCGTGGAACGTCTTTTGTTATGAAAATAGGGAAACAAACGAGCAGAAGGCTCGTCTAGGAGAAGCAGTCCACCATCCTTGGCCACTGTAGTCCCTGCATTACCGATCTCTTAGGAAAAACTACGCTCTCTTTCCGAAGGTCCCTTCATCGTATTGGTTTAATAATGCTTCTGCGGGTAGCCGATTCCAAAGAGCCAACAGCTCTACGCATCTCGAAGGTCATAAATAAATAAGTTATCGTAATCCGGAGCTCTTAGAGGTCCATGGTGGGCACCAGGAGACTGCAGAAGATTAGCAAATGGATCCGGCTTTAATCCGACGGCTTCTGATACTTTTTACTTGTCATACCTACTCCTCGAGGGCGCGCAATGCTTTTTAAATATAATTATCTTTAGGTCGAGGTTTCCTAAAACACCTTCAATTTATTTAATTACTCGTATACTTTGTATATTATTTATATTGCTTAATGACCAATTTACTTATTTATCGAAAAAGACAAAACGCTCAGCACACTGTGAAATGGCAATATTTTGTAACAGTCTTACCAGAACTGTGCTACCTACCTATCCTTTAAGGGTCGACAACTCACCCGCGACAATGCAAGGGTCTATGGGCGGAGGACCGCTTATCCTAGGTGGGCCTCCCCCTCCTTTGCCACCGTTTCCATCAAAAAGACTTGCAAGCATGTGAACGAGATACATATAAGAAAAAGGGGTTACAGCGTAGTAGCGTGTACTCTATCATCAATAGGACATTCAAACAGTGTCAACTGTCACCGGATATCTATAACGAGTACGGCTTCCTTCCGGATCCGTTGGACTTTAGACTCGACTCACCATGCAATTGTAGAACGGGTGCCTAATATTATGCCCGCGATAATTCCTTAAACAAGATTATTTTATTTGAATCTAGTGAATGAAATTAGGGCGTTCAAGTATGGAAGAGACATGCAGATGCACATGCTGATATAATTGGGCCGTCTCGTCTGATGTAATACCACGGGCTTACAGAATACCAGCGAATATACCAATAGTTGTACTGGCTGAATGAGGATAGAGGCCTGTGAAATTATACACGGCATTAAATCACGGATTGTGGCGCGGTTATCCATGGGCGTCCATCTCTTACCACAGACTAGTCTGCTCCATTGACCGCTATACAATAAAAAAGAGTTATGGTACGTGATATGACAGTGAGTGGTTTTTACATTAAACACACAGTTACCTATAAACGTTTCTCAGTAGTTTAAAAATCTGCTTATATCCAGTTTGTTAGTAAACAAAAACTCATAGATAAAAAGACTCATTTTATAGAAAATAATCGAGAAATCGGCTAAGAAACAATAACATCACGAACACACTAGAACAGTCGTGTTTAGAAATGCTAGATTACGTCGAAGCTAGTTCAAACTAGACTACGGCGTAAACAACTTTATTGACGCATCTTCGCGAAAGGTTCCAACTCGCAGAAAAACACGAGAGCTTTCTCGCAGCGCACGGCCGCATGGCGTTTCGCTTGGCCAAAGCCCACAATGACCTCTGCGTACCCAATGTGTCTGTAGTCTGGACGCCCTCTTCGAACCCCAAAAGCCACCTTACACGCGGCGTCTTAAGACTCAAAAAGTTCCAAGCAACAGTCAACACACGCATAAAAGCCGCTTCAACGTCCTCGGAAAGTGCATTGATCTTGGGGCTCGTCCTTCTGTGCCACAAAAATCGTTGCACGTGATACGTGCGACTCGCTCGTTCGTATGGTAAACGGTGCGAGTGCGACAGGGACGGGTGGAACGGTAGACAGGATGCGCGTACTGGGCTGCGGGCAATACACCCGAGCGGGCGCAATGAACGGTCGCCGTGCTCGACTACCTCGAAGACCACGCGGCTTTTTGGCGCCATAGACACGCCAAGGGCTCGATACGTACACCGTATGCTACAGAGCTATGATGTAAAACAAACATCAAATGAGCTTTTCTACTCAATTTGTACACAGAAAATACATCAAAAGCCATATTTTCATTAAATTTCATTATTATTTACATAATACTGTATGCCTGTTACCTGTTAAATAAAATCGTCGTGCCAATGTATTACAGTTCCGCATTAAATGACAATAATCTATAGATATTATAATTAATAGCGAGTTGTGTTTGCATAGATTAACAATTTGATACGTTAAAAGCATCGTAGAAAAGGCGCGAAAAGCCGACAAAATGGCGGCCTGCACGTGGTTCAAAACACATGTGCGGCGGAGCTTGGGGCGTGCTTTATTTGTAAAAACCGTTACTACGATTTCTATTTTACATTGTACATTGTGTTCGTCTTCCCTCGACCGATTGAGCGTATTGAGACACCGTAATTTACAACACTCAAATGATTTATTGAAAGGCGTCTCTGCCATTGAGATTTACATAGTTTAATATTTTGAAACAATTTTATTTCGTTTTCTTTTAGATTTTTTCTTAGGATACTTCTGTTATTATGTTCTACGTAGTAGGTTTATGTTAGCAGGTAAGAATATGGGAAGAAGATCGTAAGAAGGCCTCGCCAATCAACAAAGTTGTGTTTTCGCTTTTTATGCCGCTCGAACAGTGTAATTTCAATAGTCTCCGATATCCTGACTCACTCAGGCAAACAGTACAAGAATTTCACGCTGGTATGCTCTGAAGCGGTCGAATCAATGAGTCATGTCAGACGAGCCGGCTCAATTAGTGCGTCAGCGTGGCTCTCCCACGCGTAAGACAGCATTAAGACACTCGCCAGCGCACTGTCTAGGCCTTCTAAAGACCTAACAAAGGCCAGCTTCGAACAGGAGGCTCTCTTAATAAATGAATCTACTGGTCATATGAGGCTTATGAGGCTTGGTAATACACTTCTTCCCAGCGGCATCCTTACGTTCGACAACTCGTTCGCCAATGTCGGTCCACCGACGACAAGATAGAAGTTTCCATAATTTTCAAATGGTAATTTTTATGTAACGATGGTCCAAACTATTTATTTTATTATATTTGTGTCTATGTGTCGCTGAAAACAGGCGCTCACCCAATTTATAGTGTGGCATACAGAGCTCTGACCCTCTTTAAGTTTATAGTTTATAAATTGATAAGTTTTAAATAAATACTAGCAGTCCGCAACTTTATTTATCAAGACGTTCATAATAAAATCTTTGACTTTGAACAAGGCCAAATAAAGACACATCGAAGTGATAAACTGCTCTGCATTTCGCAGGTCCGGTAGGAATCAAAGTCCGCCGGTGTAGGCGCGAGTCTGGGAGTGAGTCAGGGGACGGGAATGCGTGTCAGACCCACTTGTATGGGGTCGTTCGCCGCCGCAACTCGGCTCTCGTTCGCGAATCGACATTCCGCGCATACCGCCTTGTCGAGACGTAAATAAGCTAAAAAGACATCTTGTAACCACCCAACCAACACAATACAGCACAATGTCTAACATTGTATAGCTTGAAAAACACAACATAAAAAGTAGACTGAGATTGTTGACTCCTCGCAGGTCGGGACGTTTTCCGAGAATGGCGTGTTAATTTTAAGACATTCATGTGGGCCTATTCTTGGGATTTTTTTGCTAGCGGGCAACGAAACAGGCAAGTCGCCGCTATGATCACCACCGCCCGTGGTCTACCGCGTACTAATCCGCGCTTTGGTTGTGTTGCCGGCTTTTAACGCCGCTTAAATTGTATAATTAAAAGGCGTTCGATATCCTTACTCACTCAGCGTAACGCAGTACAAATACTGCTTTGATCAACGCGTAATGCATTGCCATTGAAGCCGCAAGTCAAATATAAATAAACATAAGAAAATCTCATCTCACCCCAGACACAGACAGACACAGACATATTACATCCTCCTTTTCGCTAACGGTTAAGCTCTATACTTTCGAAGCACTTATTTATACCTTAGTTTAAAAAAATTACACAAAAAACTTTCATACTTGTTTCGAAAAAAAATCCAGATTTGACCATAAAACAGAACTTGTAGGAAATATTTTTTCTGAATAGTATATAATCACAAACACGTGTATCATGTTAATTTAACACGAGTTTGACTTTTCAAATAACCTTTAAGAAGTACCTATCTGCCGTTTTAAATGTTAGAATTTAGAAACGTCTAAAACAAGATTTTTATACAACATTTTAAATAAATTCATCCTTAATGTTACGACTCAATGTGCTGTATGATTTTTAAAGTTTCAACAGGTCAGCAGAGCTAGCAGATGTATTTCCGAACCAATCGTATTTACGATTTGGGAACCGTCGAAAAAAGGTCGTATAATCCATCCGCGACCCTGCTAAGGGTGGCTATGAGCGGAGTCCCTCTTATCCTAGGTGAGCCTTTTGTTCGTTTGTCACCATTTACATTAAAAAAATCTTGAACATCGAATCTTCGCTTTTTTACGAGATTTAGAGATAAACAGTAATTCAGCTGCAGTGGAACCCCTGGATCCAGCTAAATGTGGAGAGTGGTCTTTGACACAATCTCAACAAACAAAATATCAGAATAAGGTCTAAATGTATACGCCCATAAAAAATTACATTTACTTCAAACACACAAGCGTTCTCTGTAACATGATGCATTGAATGGAACAGCCATGCATAATGTTGCTGTAGCATATGCTGACGCACAAATTGGGCTGGCACGTCCAAAGTGATACCACGGGCTCACAGAATACTCAGCGTGAAACGATACTTGAACTGTGTTTCGAAGAGTGAGTTAGGATATCGGAGATCCCTAAAAGTCAAAACCCGGCGACGCAACCAATGCGCGGACTGTGGCACGTTGTTCATGGGCGGCGGTGTTCTCTTACCATATAGGAGATTCACCTGCTCCGTTGTCCGTCATAGCATAAAAAAAAACAATGTCTGCGAACAACAATTAAATAATGCGAAGATGATTCGCAAAGTGGAAACGCACCCGCCGGCGTGTGCGCTCATCGCCTCACCCCGCCTACCTGCGCCCGCTTCTTCGTCCTAATTTAATACGTGTAGGCACAATGGTTATAGGTGAAAATCACATATTGAGAATTATAAAGCCAATTTTTTTATTGTATAGCATACAACGAAGCAGACGCGTCTCTCGTATGGTAAGACAACACCGCCCCCCATGGACGACCACTCCACAACCTGCGCTTTTGCTATAGTGTTGGCCGTAATACATGCTTATATGGACCCAATGTATTGCTGAGTAGAGGGTAGACTTATATTGGACACAAAGGTACAGAGGAGACCGAGAATGGCAACTTGTTGGGTTGAATGTAAATTCAGCCGACTGATGCCGTGAGGTTTTACCTCGGCTATTCCACTCCGAAGAGCCAGGTCCCACATAACCTCACAACATCGATAAAAAGCACTTTTAAATATGAATATAATTCTATCAATTTAAAATTAGACAAGAGATTGAATAATTAATAAAACAAATCATTCATTCAAAATACAACTATGGTCTATGGCATAGTAAAATTATTTTCATGCGGTTTCAACAACTTGACTAGAGTTACCAATGTATCAAAGACAGACCTTGAAGATAAACAAAGACTGTACCAAGATTCAACGAACTCGTAAACCACAAGAAATGAACAAGGAAGTAATAGATGTTAAAAAATGTACAGACCAAGGCTTTTCGATTCGTTCACACGGGTTGATGACGGACACCTTGTACTTACATTAATAATTCTATACTTAATATTATATTATAAAGATGGAATTAATCCGTAAAATCAAAAGGCTTTTTCGCGGTAGTCGGACAAAGTGGATTGTAGAAAAACGGTCGAACAATCGTTCTTACGAACGCTGACTTAACGATGAGAAATATGTGATTGAGTCGTACGGCTTGATAATGCCTGTAAAAAAATTCCGCGACAACATAAATCCAACTTTCGTATTTATATGGAGAAACAACGTTTTCTAGGGCAACTAGTTTAATGCAAAAGAAGAAGCCGTAAAATATCTCTACATCACCATAAAATAAAAAATAAATTAATTGTAACATACACCACACCACTGTGTTTTGTATACAACTTTCGTCATTCAATGACGAGTCTGGCCACTAAAATCTTTCCTTCCCTTTTAGGTATATTTTCAGCTGACCGACAAAAGAACAAGGCTCAAGGACCTATTACAGGATCCAAAAAATATTCTCAATATTTTTCGAGATTACTACTAAATCTAAATCACGCAATTGCGTGTTACCTTTTTGCTCGTAGATTTTAGAACTAAGAATCCTTAGATGTTTTTTAAAATTATATTTCTGTTTATATTTGTTTGTGTGTGTTTGGGGCGCTCTGTATCGGCGCTCTACAATTGTAGTGAGGCATACAACCTAACGCTATCCCTTTTAAACCTACCTTTATTGTTTTGTTTTATTTTTTAAATAGTATAGCGGACAACGGAGCAGGTTGGTCTACTATATGCCAAGAAAACACCGCCACCTATCACCAACCGCGCCACAATCTGGGCATTGTTTGTGTTGTCGGCTTTTTACGCCAGTTAAGCGGCATTTTTTTAAAAGCCTTCAATATCCTCACTAAATCAGCGGAAGACAGTAGAAGCACCGTTTCAAGTACAACTAGCATTTATCGCTGAGTATTTACAAAAGTATAGTCCAAAATGATATCTCAAGCGAATAGAGCTCGCGCAACCGAGCGAATCGCCAAGCATCGGCACGACCGATCTCTCCTTTCCCACCTGACCCTCTCCCGCGACTTAAGCTCTAATAACTCCGTCTAGACGAACTAATAATAATACAGACAGACAGGCGAGGTTGTTGTACCGCGCCGAGCGCTCTAATCTCATTCGGGGATATTCGCCGGTTCGATCTTCAAGGGCGATTCGGCGGGGTCCTCCTCCAGACGTTATTGAATTTCTATACGTTCAAAAAAGCCGAACGAGCGCCGCGGCGTCGCCCAGCCGTCTGAGAATCCACATCCGGCTTCTGTAGTACATTCGATGCGAGCCCACATTCACCGAGACAATATAAAGCAAGCGCGTCTGTCCTTCTCGCCGTCGACAATTATTACGCCAAATAGAATAACTGCACGGTATAAATTTATTACATTAACCAAATATATCGAATATTATACAGGATACCTGTATGTCAATCGACTAAGATGCAAGTTTATAAAAAACATTAGTTATTGAGAGTCACGTAGCTGAGTAGTATATAAGCCTCGTTATACAAAAGCCTTCCGCAGTAGAAATTCTGCCAGGATGGTTTCGGGAAGTTTAAGTTCAAGTATTACACTCAGGGGAGCCTATCTCCACATACTCTCTCGCAAGAACGGAGCACAAACTGAATCTCCTCAAGTTAAAAACATATCTCCCAACTTGAAAAAGCCGCCATGCGTGCAATACGGCAGGTGCGCAGTCGGCGGCAAGTTGTTGATAAACTTTCTGAAAGGTGGGAGCGAGCGTGGGTGCTGTTGCTTACTTTCACCCAGCGGTCTCGTGTGAAAGACATTGTTCCGTGATGCCGCGATCGCGCGATCTGTACTTTCGTAATGCGGTAATCTTATCGGTAAAATTTATAATTCACAGTCGCACCGATCTCTCGCTTAGTCTCACGGACGATATCTTTTATGGCTACGCCCAAGAGAGTCCCACCATTTCAACAGTCCTTCTAATGGCGCAATAATATATTTGTTTTGAGAGCCTCGCAGATAAATGGTCTCATAGGTCTACCATGCAGCGAGAGATATCGAGTTCGGTCTCTGGAAGGGCTTGACAGAGGCCGGGCTAGTGTCTTATGAAATATTGTAGCACAAGTAATAGATAATATGTCGAATACTCAGCGTTAAACGGTAATTGTACTGTTTCTCTGAGTAAATGAGAATACCGGCTTACTTGAAATTACGCTTAAGCTGTGTAAAAAGCCGGCAACACAACCAATGCACGGACTGTAGCGCGATTGTCCATTGGCGGCGATATTCTCTTACCATTTAGGAGACCAAAAATGTACAGGCAATAACTTCATCACATCATTTAAAACGTGTGAATCAACAAAATGTTCAAAACCGAATACCTCATTTACACGATTGCAAGTCTTAGCAAAATCCACATAGCTCTGAGCTTGATACAAGTTAAAATAAATTATTATTAAATATTATTATTTATCATTTATTAAAGGACAATAATTTTTATAGAAAGCTTTGTACTTTGTTACTATACTATCACAACACCCCTCTTTTTGCATCCGAGTTAATTCAAACCACAAATGACCCGCATGCACCCAGTCACAGCGCACAAAGCTTCATAATCATAGTATAAAGTGATATTACTTTCCCACGCGATGACGAGAAACAATCTTTTACGACGCAGATTGGAACATAGAGGCTGCGGCCCGCGGGTTTGACTGCAATCTTTTGATTGACGTGTATTAGCCTACGAGATAAATGTTCTTATGACCACGAAATATATAAGAGAGATGTATAGGGGTATAAGCCCGGTCCGAATGACAACAATTTATAACTTATCCGGCCGTTGGAAGGGCTAGACTTTAACCAGGCGAATTTCTCAACACTGCACATAAGGGAGAGCCATGCTTAGCATATGCCGATGTTCTAATTGAGCTGTCTCGTCCGAAGTCATACCATGTGCTCGCCGAATACTCAGTGTGACACAGTTCTCAAACTGTGTTTAGCTGACTGAGTGAAGGTAACAGAGCCTTTGAAATTATACTGCTCAAGCGGTATAAAAATCCGGTAATATACCAAAGTGAGGATTTTGGGATGTAACAAAATTGTATGTTTTCATAAAAAAACAATGATATTCCACGGGACAACCAATAGAATTTTCCCGAATTGTTGCACGTCTTATAGATCCTTGCTCCCATTTCCTTCGTTAACAGCTGTCCTCAGACGCAAGAAGAAATTTCCTTCCCGTCCAAACAAACGAAGCCTCTTTTTAATACCAGTAAGTAGATATCGCACGCCGTAATCGCGAGCGTAAGGCACGTGCAAGCCTTATCTGAAAAGCGAGAGCCACGCAACTGATTCGGCGATTACGCCTTGCTCATGCAACAAATGTACAGTCTTGCCGTTATCTCGATCTCGGCGGTGGAAATGACCGCTGCGGTGCCGCCATACTTGAACTCAACTCTGGCGGTGGTCCGGGCACAAGACGCAAAGACAATTAGTTTGTATGGATACGGCAACGCGACCATCAAGGCTCTTTGGTCTAGGAATCTCGAGTCAGTTCAGTCAGTCAGAAGATTTTGAACGCAACAGGCGGGTATCTTATACGGTCAGAAATCACCACCACCCATGGACAACCGTGCCATAATCCACGTGCTGTGTTGCAGGGGTCCGCGATATCATATCACAGGAACACTCATTCACAGAAACACAGTACTCTTTTACCCTTGAGAAGGCAGTGCCTGAACAGATAAATCGAGAAAATTTACATTTTTTATGGTAACGGTGGCAAACGGCCTGGAGGCTCGCCTTAGCAGGTTCGAGGGTGCGTTGTCGGCCTTTAGGGGATAGGTATTCTCTTTTTTTGAAGAACCCTAAGTTGTTTGGAAATGGCAGCTGATTTTACGGAGTAATGGTGCGCGGCACAAAGTGCCTTAAAAACGCTCAGTTGCCGAAGAACAAACATACGGATGAAACTCGATTTCGTTCGACCTCGGTCGCGTTATCACACAATCGTCAGCGTAGACCGCTCGTGGGGCGCGCTTACACGTGGAGTACTACACGCTCGATCCGATATTTCTTATCGTCGGCGACAAAACAATGATTGCACGAAAAACCAATAAAAATTTTCCTCACTCGCCTTGAACTCGGGAGTAACAAACACGAGGACGCGCCGCGGCTGCCTTGCACGTGGAGGGAGGGATGTTACGATTAATTATTGTTTACCCAGTGAGGAAATACTGCCTCACTTTTCCAATTACCTCGAGCGTTGTTGACTCGTTGGTATAGAGTACAGCCTGCGAAACTCGACTCTATTCACCGAATATCATTTCGGATCTGCTCGACTCTGTGGCGCTATGTAGATGTTGGTTCCTTCGACATTTTCTATCGCGTTTATCACGGAGAATATTCTGAGGAGTTGTTTGCATTGGAAGGACTTTGACAACTGAGCACTTTTAAGGCATTTCATGCTGAGCACGACCAATCTGAGGAATCAGCTGCCTGCAGAGCTATTTCTAAACCAGTACGACACGGGTACCTTGAAACATGAGCGTAGCTTTCCATGAAAGGCAACACAATCGCGGCTCTGCTGGAGGTAGAGGTGGGGGACAGCTTATCCTAGACGAGCCTCCTACTTGTTTGTCTTTGGATTTCAATAAAATAGAAGTAAATATAGAGTGCGCCATACAATTTTTTTTAATTAGGGAAATAAAGTTGCATACAATCGAAAATGTACTCAAAAATGGGACCGCCCGTATGGCGACCTGCAAGGCCAGCCGAGGCAGTCAACTGAATGTAATTATATTTCACAACTAACTTTGTCCTTTAATATGAAAAAATAAATTTGGAAATCGGATGAATGGTTTCTCTGATCCAAGTGGTCTCTGATCCTTTCAGCCGGTTCCACCAAACTCGCGAACCGAGCGATTTTCGATATGTTCATTCAAATAATAATTTATACTTATTTAATTGCGACTGTTGGGAGCGTGCCCAGACCTATAAATATTACAACGCAATAGATTAAAAGAATGACAAACGCTTGTTACGAGTAAGATGGAGGGCGAATGTGGAACGTAGAGTGATATTATTCAATACTATCGATATATCAATATTTTTTAGTATTTTCCTTAAGGCACAAGATAGGAACTTATCGTGAGGAAAATGTTAACTACAACACCTGTTTTTACCATACAAACCATACGTACATAATAATAATGTAAGAACGATAGCAGACCAAAACTTTGAATCGAACGCCAGTCTGTGGAGCTTGTCATTTATGTAAGGGAAATCTTAGTGGAAAACTGAATTACACTGGATCTCAAAGCTATAAAATCAGCATCATAATAAGTCCATTCACTCAGGCACTACGGCACAGAACACACACGCCCTTCGGCGTCGCGAACTACCAGGACCCATTGTTTCTCGAGTCTGTCGATGTGGAATGCAAAACAAGGACTAACGTCTGCCGCAATGTTGGTTCTATTGTTGGATGCATCGAAACGATGCGCAGGCGCCGGCCGATGCACGGATCATGTTGCGGCTAAAAGTGGACGGCGTACGGCGCGCCAGCGATCTTTTCGTCATAGCCACTCGCATCTTGCGCCGGCCTTTTCACCATCAACGATTAAAGTAGGGTGACATTATTCTCCCCATTAAACGATACGAATACGCTTTATCTCTCTCTGCTTAAAACAAACACATTGATACACAAATCGATACATTCGCAAACGCACACTCACATACAGACATTTGGATAATTTACTTTTATTGAACTCAAAAATGCGCGGTTGGGAGAAGGGAGCATGGAGAATCTGTCAGGGCGGGTTTAAGAATGAATTGTGTCGTTGTAAGAGAAAAAAAAAATAAATTATTATTATAAATTAGATACTAGCATTTACTCAAGAATAATTAGTATTTACCATATGTAGAGTTATAGCCGTAGAATTGTATAAAATTTTCCAACACTTTTCTCTTATAAGGTATTTTTTAATAGTATAGCGGACAAGGGAGCAGGTGGGTTCTCCTATATGGTAACAGAACACCGCCACCCACGGACAACCGCGTCACAGTCCGCGCATTGATTGAGTTGCCGGCTTTTAACGCCACGTAAGCAAATGTAGTAATAGGTAAATTTATTTTTCTATATTATTTACATTTATTCTTTTATTTATTTAACAATGGACTGGTATATAATCGTATGTTTAATTAAAAGTAAACACATTAACGCATTTCCTCAAGTGAAAAGACCTTTCACGGTCCGTGTAGGATTTCGTCCCGTGAACAATGACGCCTTTGAAGAAAGACGATCGTTTGTACGTAACGAGTCAGCCATCTACCCACCCAATGTTTACCGACGAGCTCATGAATCACGTGAGCGCGTAGGCGAAACAATCCAGCAGAATCCCCCGCTTGTCAAACATCGCCCAACTCTGACATCCCTATAAATAACGGCCAACGTTCGCTCGCTCGTCACCGCCGCGAGAGCAGCTGACGACATCAATTTCGGCCGTCATCGTTTTCGCGCTTTCACAAAGCTTCATCCGGAGCACCACCATGATTGTCCTTCCACAACTGAGCGTTTTCTAAGACAATCTTTCCACTCTGTGGAATCAGCTGCCTGCAAAGGTGCATACAAACCGATACGAGTTGGAGATATTCACAAAAGAAGCGTATCTATCCCTAAAAGGCGGCGGTTGGGGGTGTCCATGGGGGTGTCCTAGATGAACCTCATCCTCGTTTGCCTCCCAATTTTCATAAAAAAAACATACGACGAATGATTTTCAATTCTTTTCCTTTTCTTCTTTCTTTATCTACCACGATTCATGATTAGTGATACTACGGGCTCACAGAATATTCAGCGTGAACTGATAGTTGTACTACTACAGTGCTACTACTGTGTTATAGTGAGTGAAGATATCAGCGTGAAAAGCCGGTAACACAACCAATGCGCGGCTATGGCGCGGTTGTCCATGGGCGGCGGTGTTCTCTTACCATATATTAGATGCACCGGCTCCGTTGTTCCCTATACTATTTAAAAAATCAATCATCACATTCTGAGAGTGATCCTGACCTTGCCGTACTTTGCACAGAATTACACACTAATCATATCTCTATGTTTCATCTGTCTTGTCCTACAACGCAATATCGAGAGCATGAAGCGAGATATCATCACGCGTGAGCCATTCACGAGGCATTCGTCAATTAAATTGGAAACACGATGAACCGTCGCGCACTCGGTGCGGGCTATTTTTTACGCGTGCATGTTTAAATATAAAACAAAACAAGATATAGTGCCTCGCATTCAAGTTCGCCCTCGTGATCGCCGACCGGCGCAGGCGCCGAGCCAAGTCGCCGGCGCCTAGTGCGAACAACGTCCCGTGCGAACGATGTATCTTTTCATTATTAAAACAGCTATGCAAAGGAGGAGGATTACCTAGGTTAAGCGCTTCTCCACCCATTGGCACCCCTAGCCCCTAGTGAAGTACTTGTACTGTGTCTCTCGCATTCACTGTGAGGAAATACGGCTCATTAAGTTACATCGCTAAAGCGGCATAAGAAACACCTACGTATTACGGCGCGCTTGTCAAATACCTGCAGTGATCTCCTTTCGTCAAGCATATGATTCAGTTTCTGCTATGAATTAAAAAAAACAGGACGGTAACTAGCCGAAGAGAAGCAAACGTTTCAGCGATGCCGGCACGCACTCGCGTCGCTGCACCCTCGAGGCCGCGTCATACATCGATCACATCACTCATCAACCGCTATGAATAGAGCATGAGCCTAATGCTCCATACCGAGAATTCCACGGAGCGTAAACAATGCCGTCACCACCGGTAGAAATCGACATCACGCCCGCCTGAGGCATCGCTGTGTGGACCGCGAACGGCTGCGATACGGAAAAATAAACGAGGGCAAGAACGCCTAACAAGAAATGTCAGAAACTTGGAATGAATCTCAAATTTGGTATTTATTTTTATAGTCCTCGCGTCATGTTAGGCTTATTGCAAGAGGTTTATATGTACGTTACGAAATTAATGTTACTGTCTATGAACGAAATGTCTTGCTGTTTGGAATGGTGAGTGATCTCAGAACGTAATGGCGGTAAAGAGTAATGGACTTCTGTTAAATTAAATATTAAATCTGGTTTATAATGTGTGTTACTCGAGATATGTTATTAATAGACTTAATGTCGTTTCTTTATTATCAGCTAAAATTGTTAGACAAAGTGGAAGTTGTATTGTTGGATCCAGATCGCTCAAGATCGCAGCGGGTGGGCGTCTTTGGGGGAGGCCTATGTCCAGCAGTGGATTTAGATGGG